>CAUYRH010028326.1:0-11137 GCA_963574655.1 Perodicticus potto
TGAAAATTACTAAATGTAGAATATAAATGTCTTCATATAGTGATTAAAAGGCCATGAAGGCTACGTTAAATAGTTCAATGAAAATATTTCAGATTGTATATAAAGTCAGCACATTGTGCCCCATGATTGCACCAATGTACAAAATTGATTTAATAAAAATTCAAAAAAAAGGAAATATTAGACTTAAACCTGACCCTAGAACAAATGGAAATTACAGACGTCTACAGAACATTTCATTCTAATAAAACTGAATGTACAGTCTTCTCATAAGTCCATGGGTCATCCTCCAAGACAGATCATATCCTAGGACACAAGTGTAACCTCTGAAAATTTAAAAGAATAGGAATTGTTCCTTGTATCTTCTTGGACCACAACGGAATATAAGTTGAACTCAACAGCAACAGGAATCTTCATACTCAAACGAATTCATGGAAACTAAATAATCTTAGGCTGAATCATAGCTTGATCAAAGATGAGATTAAGAAGGAAATCACCAAATTTTTGGAACAGAATGATAATGAAGACACAAATTATCAAAAACTGTGGGATACCACATTGGCAGTGCTAAGAGGGAAGTTTATAGCATTGGAAGCCTCCATCAAGAAAACAGAAAGAGAGGAAGCCAACATCTTCATGGACTAGCTCAAGCAACTGGAAAAGGAAGAACATTGCAACCTCAAACTCAGCAGAAGAAAAGAAATAACCAAAATAAAGGCAGAATTAAATGAAATTGAAAACAAAAGAATCATTTAGAAGATCAATGAAACAAATAGTTGGTTTTCTCAAAAGATTAATATAGTTGATAAACCTCTGGCCAATGTAACCAGAAACAGAAAAGTAAAATCTTTAATATTGTCAATCAGAAATGATAAAAGAGAAAGAACAACAGATACCTCAGAAATTGAAAAATGTGCTCAATGATTATTACAAAAATCTCTATTTCCAGAAATATGAAAATCTAAAGGAAATGGACCAATATCTGGAAGAACGCCACCTTACTAGACTCAACCAGAAAGAATTAGAAATCTTGAGTAGACCTATATCAATCACTGAAACAGCATCAAAAATATGAAATCTCTCAAAAAAGAAAAGTCCAGGACCAGATGGCTTCACATCCACATTCTATCAAACCTTTCAAGAGGAACTATTACCTATATTATACAACCTTTTCCAAAGCATAGAAAAAGAAAGAATAATTCCCAATACATTCTATGAAGCAAATATCACCCTGATCCCCAAACCAGGAAAGGATCCCAAAAGGAAGAAAATTATACACCAATATCATTAATGAATATCGATGGAAAAATATTAAATAAGATCTTAGGAAACACATTCAACAACACATCAAAAAAATTATACACAATGATCAATTTGATTTTATTCCAGGCTTACAAGCTTGGTTCAACATATCCAAATCTATTAATATAATACATCACATCAATAAAATACAAAACAAAGACCATATGATTCTCTCAATTGGTGCAGAAAAAGCCTTTCATAATATCCAGCATCTTTTCATCATCAGAACACTTAAGAAAATAGGTATAGAAGGGATATTTCTTAAACTGATAGAGGTCATCTACAGCAAACCCACAGCCAATATCATATGGAATTGTGTAAAATTGAAAACACTTCCATTCAGATCAGGAATCAGGCAAGGATGCCCACTGTCTCCACTGCTATTCAACTTAGTAATGGAAGACTTAGCCCTCACAATCAGTCAAGAGAAGGTTATCAAATGTATAAAAATAGGGTCAGAGGAGATCAAACTTACTTTTTGCTGATCATATGATCCTATACTTGGAAAATCACAGGGACTCAACTTCAAAATTCTTAGAAGTGATCAAGGAATACAGCAGCATCTCAGGATACAAAATCAATACTTACAACTCAGTAGCTTTTATCTATGCCAACAATAGTCAAGCTGAAGAAACGATCAAGGACTCTATTACTTTTACAATAGTGCCAAAGAAGATGAAATATCTGGGAATTTACCTGACCAAGGACTTGAAAGTTCTCTATAAGGAGAACTATGAAACTCTGAGAAAAGAAATAGCTGAAGATGTTAACAAATGGAAAAACATACCATGCTCATGGCTGGGAAAAATCAACATTGTTAAAATGTCCATACTACCCAAAACAATCTATATATTTAATGCAATACCTATGAAAGCACCATTGTCATACTTTAAAGAACTTGAAAAAATATTACTTTATTTTATATGGAGTCATTAAAAACTTCAAATAGCAAATACATTATTCAGAAATAAGAACAAATCAGGAGGTATCACGTTATTGGACCTCAGGCTGTACTATAAATCCATAGTGATCAAAACAGCATGGTAGTGGCACAAAACATAGAGAGGCATATTTATGGAACAGAATAGAGAACCAAGAGATTAACCCAGCTACTTAATCATCATTTGATCTTTGACAAGCCTATCAAAAATATTCAATGGGGGAAAAACTCCTATTTGACAAATGGTGCTGAGTAAACTGGCCAGTGACCTGTAGAAGACTGAAACAAGATGCCCATCTTTCACCATTAACAAAAATTTACTCTCACTGGATAAAAGATTTAAAGTTAAGACATGAAACTATATAAATTCTAGAAGAGAGTGCAAGGAAAACACTTGAAGAATTTGACTTGGGAGACTATTTTATGAGAAGGACACCCCATCCCCGGGCAATTGAAGCAACACCAAAGATACATTACTGGGATCTGATCAAACTAAAAAGCTTTTGCATAGCCAAAAGTACAGTAAGGAAGGCAGACAGCCTTCAGAATGGGAGAAGATTTTTGCAGGTTATGCTTCTCACAAAGGTCTGATAACTAGAATCTACAGAGATCTCAAACTAATCACTAAAAGAAAAAACAAATAACCCTGTTTCTATGTGGGCAAGAGACTTGAACAGAAACTTTTCTGATGAAAACAGGTGCATGGCCTAGAAACACATGAAAAATTGCTCATCATCCTCAATCATCAGATAAATGCAAATCAAAACCACTTTGAGATATCATCTAAGTCCAGTAAGATTAGCCCACATAACAAAATCCCAAAACTACTGATGTCAGCGTGGATACAGAGAGAAGGGAACACTTCTACACTGCTGGTGGGAATGCAAGCTAATACAGCCTTTTTGGAAAGAAGTGTGGAGAACACTCAAGGAACTAAAAGTAGACCTACCATTTGATCCTGCAATTCCTCTACTAAGTATATACCCAGATGATCAAAAATTATTTTACAACAAAGACATTTGCACCAGAATATTTATTGCAGCCCAATTGATAATAGCCAAAACATGCAAACAACCCGAGTACCCACTGACCCATGAATGGTTTAACAAATTGTGGTATATGTACACCATGGAATACTATGCAGCCATAAAATAGATGGAGACTTCACATCTTTCATGTTTACCTAGATGGAGCTGGAACATATTCTTCTTAGTAAAGTATCTCAAGAATGGGAAAAAAGTATCCAATGTACTCAACACTACTTTGACATCAATATATAATCACCTACACATTCATATGAATGGCAAAACATAACTGTAGTCCAGAAAGTAGAAGTGAAGAAAACAGAGACAGGGGAAGGGAGAGAGGATATAGAAGGAGGGAGGGCATTTGGGTGGGTCTCACCTAATGTGCATTATGCCATGGTACATTTCAAAACTATTAATAAATGAGTATAATTGTGATGGATGTGTTACTTAGTTCAGTGTAAGCATTTCACATTGTATATCAAATCAGTACACTGCAACACAAAAATACATCAATGTACAAAGTTATGATTTAATAAAAAATAAGAATAAAATAAAAAGAAAAAGTGTGGGAAAAACTCTTGAAGTTGTCAGTCTGGGGATGAATTTTATGAAGAAGATGTCTGTGGCAATGGCAACAACAGCAAGAATTAACAAATGGGACTTAATTAAATTCAAATGTTTCTGCACAACTAAGGACACAACAATCAAAGCAAATAGACAACATTCAGAATGGGAAAAGATATTTGCATATTACGAATCTGATGATGGCTTGATAACAAGAATCAATAGAGAACTGAAATTAATTAACCAAATAAGTGCTAAAAATCCCATCTGTCACTGGGCAAGAGACATGAACAGAACCTTTTCTTAGGAACACAGATAAATGTGTAAAAAACATTTGAAAAAATGTTCAGTATTCCTGATCATTAGAGAAATGCAAATCAAAACCATCCTGAGATATCATCTAAACCCAGTAAGATTAGTCCACATCACAAAATACCAAAGTTACAGATGCTGGTGAGGAGGTACAGAGAGGGGAACACTTTTACACTGTTAGTGGGACTGCAAAGTAATACAGCCTCTTTGGGAAAAAAATATGGAGAATCCTCAAAGAACTCAAATTAGATCTCCCATTTGACCCTACAATCCCACTACTAGGCATCTACCCGGAAGAAAAAGAATCATTTTATCATAAGGACATTTTCACTAGTTTGTTTATGGAAGCTCAATTTATAATTGTCAAGACATGGAAGCAACCTAAATGCCCATCAATTCTTGAATGGATTAACGAATTGTGGTATACACATACCATGGAATACTATTCAGCTATAAAAAGATGATGACTTCTCATTTTTTGTCTTAACTTGGATGAAGTTGAAACACATTCTTCTCAGTCAAATATCACAAGAATATAAAAGCTAATATCCAATGTACTCAATACCAATAGGAATCAAGTAGATGATCTAATTCATGTCCACGTAGAAGAAACACTCATTTTGATTCAAGTTGGGGGAAAGGGGAACAAGGTGGGGTTGTGGGTGCTCGCACTGAATTAGCACAATGTAGGGGTATATCACACACCTTTTGGATGCGGGACATAGGTACAAGAGGGACTCTACTTAATAAATTCAAATATTGTGCTGTGGTTTATCCTACCCTCACATTAACCTGAAATAAAAAAAAATTTTTTTTTTCCACACTTAATTCAAAATTTTCTCTTCATCTTTGATTTTCTCTATTTTGAATGCAATATATATAGTTGTCAATTTTTGGCATTTATTCTTCTTGAAATGCTTAGAGATTCCTAGATCTGTGATTTGGTGTCTGTCAATAAATTTGGACAATTATTTATATCATTATTTCAAATGTTTCTTCTTTTATTTTCTCTCTCTCTTTAATTCTCAATGCGGATGCTTTACCTTTTCTAATTGTCTCACAGTTATTAAACATTCATCCTGTTATTTATTAATTTTTTTCTCTTTGATTTTCACTTTAGATTTTATTGATGTATATTCAAGCTCATAGATTCCTTCCTCAGCCATGATATGTCTACAAAAAGATTCATCAAAAGTATTCATTATTTCTGTTCCAGTTTTTTTTTTTAAATTATCATTTCCATAGGTGTGATACCACCATTCACCCTCCCTTGATCTGACCTCCACTCTCTCTCCTTCATCCTGGGCCATAGTTGTGATCTGTTCTTCATATGAAAGTGTGACTGATTGTAAATTGGTCTCATAATAGTACTGAGTACATTGGATATTCCTATGGTGCACATTACAAGGGTACATGTCGGATCTATTAAGTATAGAGTATAATTGTCTTAGCACAATAATTAAGTAAACGAGATGAGGTATATATTAATCAGTGCAATGTAAGCATTCCCAAATCTATATGAAATCAGCACATTGTACCCCATAAATGCATTAATGTATACATAATCTATGTGTTTATGATTTAATTAAAAAAACTAAAATTATCATTTCCTTTTGATTCTTTTTTAGAACTTCCATTTTTTGGTTACATTACTCATCTGCTTTTGCATGTTGTCCACTGTTTCCATTAGCGCCCTTAGGTGAGACAGCAAAATTAGAGTGTGCTGGTGTGGATGTTTTCATTTTCCAAAATTGGTTGGGGTTTGGCAAATATTTTGAGGGCAATCCTTTGAGGAGAACAGAACAAGAGTAGTCTAACTAGTCTACATTCAAAATGGTAACTTTCCCCTCCACCAGGGAATTTTTTTCAGATCTTTTTCCTTAGGAGCTGCTGAGGTTCCTGTAGGTAACTCACGAAATCTTGAGGCCTATTTAAGGGTGGGCCCCCTTTATGTTTTTATCACTCAATCTTCTCAACTCTCAGTGTCCATCATTTGATTGGCTTCTAATCATTTCTACCAGGCTTCAGCAGCTGATTCTGTTCCTGGTAAGATGTTATTCTTTGTAATCACATATCTCTCCAGTTTTCAGTGGATATTTTCCTGTGACCTCAATTATGTCATGAATTTAAGAAGTATTTTATTTTCAGTTGTTCAGCTTCTTTTTATTTTGAGGAAAGAAATAACTTCCAAGCATTTTACATGTTGGTTTAGAAAGCAGTGATTGACTTTTAAAATCAAATCTTCCTTACATTTCTGAAATAAACTCCACTTGGTCAACTGTATTATTCTTTTTTATAAATTTCTGGATTTAAGAGAAAGATGGTGAATCAGGAAGAATGTTTGGCCAAGCTCTCCTAGAATAATTGAGAAACAAGAGTTATTTGTACTGCACTTGGCTGGGAGATTTTGCCTGGATTTGTAGCTCTGGGTGTGCTGCAATGTGGCAGAGTGCCAGTTGCTTTGTGTGAATCAGAGATGTGAGGCAGAGTTCTGAGACACTAGACAAGTCTTGCACAAGCTGGCAGGAACCACTAGCTCTGATGTGGAGGTCTGGGATGTGAGGAAGCGTTTTTGCAGTTTTCGGTTCTCAGGGATAGTTGCATATTTAGTGGAAAGCCTGGAAGAGAGGGTGTACCTGAAAAGTGTACAGCAAATAGATTTGAGGGTTGGTTGGAGTGGATTTGCCAAAGGTTTGGCAGCAGTAGAGATGGCTGTTCTGGGAAGGTCTTGGCACCAAGGGGACAGACATTGTGGAAAGGTCTTGAGAACGTGTGAGAGTGGGCCTCCTATAGGGACATAGTCATCTTAGTTCCACCTGCTGGGATTGGACTTCCAATTGTGACATGCTCAGGGTCTCCCACACCCCACAGGAACTGTAGTCTGAAGACACGGTGAGATCTGAAGGGTCCTGGAGAGCTTTGAGTTCCCAACCTGGAGGATCTTGAATGCTGTGGAAATAATCAGAAGATCACCATGGACAATTAAGTTGGGGAACAGTTTTAATCCTGGGATCTATAGCGAGGTTGTCAGTTGTATTGCCCATCCTCTAAAGCTACAGCACCACCTGATGTCCTGAAAATATATTGCAACACAAATATATTCCTACAAACCTTGGATGCTCCTGCAAAATATATATATAAACATGTATGTATATATATAAATATATAAATTTTTATGTATATAAAATTTAACTTAATTTTATCAATCATAGCTGTATACATTTATGGGTTATAATGTATTGATTTGATATACAATGTGGAATGATTAAATCAAACCAATTAACATCACCATCACCTCACTTAATTATCTTTGAGGTATGACATTTATAATATACTCTTAGTTGTTTTGAAATGTACCTTTGCATTATGAATATTAGGTGAGATCCCACCAAATACCCTCCCTCTACTTTACCTGCTCCTCCGCTCCTCTCCCCTTTCCCTCCTCTCCTCTCTTTCTTTCTGAACTATCTTTGTATTTTATCATTTATGTAAATGTTTAAGTGTTTATATATTGGTTTCATAATAGTATTGAGTACATTGGATACTTTTTTCCCCCATCTTGAGATACTTCACTAAGAAGAATATGTTCCAACTCTATCCTGGTAAACATAAAAGATGTAAAGTCTCCCTCTTTTTATGGCTGCATGGTATTCTATGGTATATATATATATATATATATACCACAATTTGTTTATCAATTCATGGGTTGAAGGACATTTAGGCTGCTTCCACAGCTTGGCTATTGTGAATTGCATGGCAGCAAACAGTATTGTGCAAATTTCTTTGTTGTAAAATGATTTTTGTTCATGTGGGTAGATACATAGTAATGGTATTGCAGGATCAAATGGTAGGTCAACTTTTAGTTCCTTGAGAATTCTCCATACTTCTTTCCAAAAAGGGTGCATTAGTTTGTAGGTCCAGAGCAATGTAGCAGTGTTTCTTTCTCTTCACGTCCACACCAACATCTGCAGTCTTGGAATTTTTATGATGTGGGCTAATCTTACAGGAGTTAGGTGATATCTCAAAGTGGTTTTGATTTGCATTTCTCTGATGATTAAAGATGATGAGCATTTTTTCATGTGTTCGTAGGCCATGCACCTATCTTCTTCAGAGAAGCTTCTCTTCAAGTCTCTTTCCCACAAGGAAATAGGGTTGTTTGTTCTTTTCTTATTGATTAATTTAAGTTCTGTGTGGATTCTAGCTATCAGACCTTTGTCAGAAACATAGCCTGCAAAAATCTCCCATTCTGAAGACTGTCTGCTTGCTTTACTTACAGTGTCCTTAGCTGTGCAGAAGATTTTTAGCTTGATCATAGCCCAGTAATGTATTTTTGGTATTGCTTCAATTGCCAGAGGGGTTAGCCTCATAAAATATTTTCTGAGGCCAATTTCTTCAAGCGTTTTCCCTGCACTCTCTTCTAGTATTTTTATAGTTTCATGTTTTGTGTTTAAATGTTTTATCCAGTGAGAATCAATTTTTGTTAGTGGTGAAAGGTGAGGGTGCACTTTTATTCTTCTACAGGTCACTAGCCAGTTCACCCAGCACCATTTGTTAAATAGAGAATCTTTTCCCCAGTGTATGTTTTTGCTAGGCTATCAAAGATCAAATGGCGATGATTGGCTGAGTTCACCCCTTGGCTCTCTTTTCTGTTCCATATATCCACCACTCTGTTTTTGTGCCATTACCATGCTGTTTGGTCACTATAGATTTATAGTGTAATCTGGAGTCTGGTAACACAATACCTCCTGATTTGTTTTATTTCTAAGTAATGTATTGGGTATTAGAGGTTTTATTCTGATTCCATATAAAATGAAGTACTGTTTATTCAACTTCCTTAAAGTATGACATTGGTGCTTTGATAGGGATTACATTAAATCTTTAGATTGCTTTTAATAGTATGGACATTTTAACAATGTTGATTCTTCCTACCTATGAGCGTGGTATGTTTTTGCATTTGTTAACATCTTCACCTATTTCTTTCCTCAGGGTTTCCTAGTTTTCCTTGTAGAAATCTTTCACTTTCTTTGTTAGAGAAATTCCAAGTTATTTCATCTTCTTGGCACTACTGTAAAATTAATAGTCCTTGACTATGTGTTCAGTGTTAACATTGTTGGCCTATGTAAAAGCTACTGATTTGTAAGTATTGATTTTGTATCCTGAAACATTGCTATATTCCTTGATCACTTGTAAGAGCTTTGTAGTTGAGTCCCTGGGGTTTTCCAGGTATAAAATCATGTCATCTGCAAAGAGTGAGAGTTTGACCTCCTCTGACCCCATTTGGATGCCCTTGATCCACTTCTCTTGCCAGATTGTAATGGCTAGGACTTCCATTACTATGTTGAATAGCAGTGGTGACAATGGGAATCCTTGTCTAGTTCCAGATATGAGTATAAATGCTTCCAGTTTTACTTCATTCAATATGATATTGGCTTGGGTTTGCTGTAGATGGCCTCTACCAGTTCAAGAAATGTCCCATCTAAGCCTATTGTCTTAATTGTCCTAATCATGAAAAGATGCTGGATATTATCAAAAGCATTTTCTACATCAATTGACAGGATCACATGATCTTTGTTTTTTATATTATTTATGTGGTGTATTATATTTATAATTTAATAACATTTAAATATGTACATATGTTTAATAACATTTATATATGTACATATGTTGAACCAAACTTGTAACACTGGGGCAAAACCAAATTGATCGTGGTGTATAATATCTTTGATGTATCATTGAATTCTGTTTGCTAGTATCTTATTGAATATTTTTGCATCAATATTCATTAATGATATTGGTCTATAGTTTTCTTTGTTTCTTGGGTGTTTTCTGGGTTTGGGGATTAAGGTGATATTTGCTTCATAGAATGTGTTGGGGAGGATTCCTTATTTTTCTACATCTTGGAGAACATTATGTAATATAGGTCCTAGTTCTTCTTTGAAGTTTTGGTAGAATTCTGATGTGAAGCCCTCTGGTCCTGGACATTTCTATTTTGGGAGATTTTGTATAGTTGATTCTATTTTAGTGGCTTAATATGGGTCTATTCAAAATTTCTAATTATTTCTGGTTGAGTCTAGGAAGGTAGAGTGCTTTCACGTATTGGTCCATTTTCTCCAGATTATCGTATTTCTGAGAATAGACTTTTTTTGTAATAATCATCGAGGATTTTTTGAATTTCTGCAATATCTGTTGTTATTTCTCCTTTATTGTTTCAGACTGACATTATTAAAGATTTTACTTTTCTGTTTCTTGTTATGTTTTCCAAAGGTTTATCAATTTTATTAATCTTCAAAGAACCAACTTTTGTTTCATTGATCTTCTGAATGATTCTTCTGTTTACAATTTCATTTAGTTCTGCTCTAATGTTGGTAATTTCTTTTCTTCTGCTGCATCTCATGTTGGATTGTTCTTCCTTTTCCAGTTGCTTGATATGTCCCACTACGTTGTTAACTTCATCTCTGTCTGTTTTATTGATGAAGGCTTCCAATGCTATACATTTCCCTTTTGAATTTGCCTTTTAGTATACCACAGGTTTTGATAATTTGTGACTTCTTTATCATTTTGTTCCAAAAATTTGATGATTTACTTCTTAATCTCATTTTTGACCCAGCTATCACCCAGCCTAAGTTTATTTTCTTTCCATGACTTTGTTGAGTATGAAGACTTCTGTTGTTCTTGAGTTCAACTTTTATTCCTTGATGGTCTGAAAAGATACAAGCAATAATATATATATATTTTTAAAGTTTCTTTTCTTTTAAATTTGTTGAGATAGACTTTTGTCCTAAGATATGATCAATTTTGGAAGATGATCCATGGGCTATGAGAAAGAATGTGTACTCAGTTTTACTAGGATGAAATGGTCTGTAGATGTCTGTTAAGTCCATTTGTTCTAGGGTCAAGTTTAAGTCTACTATTTCTTTGTTTAGTTTCTTCTTGGAGGATCTATCCAGAACTGACAAAGGGGTGTTAAAATATCCAGTTATTATAGTGCAAGAAG
>CAUYRH010028327.1:0-30234 GCA_963574655.1 Perodicticus potto
GCCAGGAATTTTCGGGTGAGGCATGGAAGTGCTATGCTAGGCCACTGTAAGGTTAAGGGGAATTGAGAACTCAAGCCTCGAGAGGGGTGAATCGCCAGGAATGTAAGCAACCTAGCCCATCATTGGTGAAAACTCGCTCCCATGGGGGTACTTACTGAGTTCAGAGGAGGTGGTGTTGTGTGCTGGTTATGGTGCCTTGGTGGCTGGACACAAGCCGAAGATGGTGGTGAGTGCTGGGAGTGCGAGAAGATGGTAGGGAGCTCTCAGGATCTTAGCATTCCCTAATTAGATCCTGCTTCTGACACCAGATGAAAGGGGGGCACTAGACCGGCATAAACCTCACAGAACACCACGCTTGCAGGAAAGGTCTTTAGTGATGGGGGAAGCTGCAGAGCAGCATTAAGGAGGAGGGGGGAGAGAGAGAAACGGGGGAAGAGAGGAGAGGAGAGAAGAGAAGGGAGAGAGAGAGAGAGAAGGGACACACAGGGAGAGAGGGGGGAAGAGAAGAGAGAGAAGAGAAGAAACAAAAGACAAGGGCACCTTATGTAGGTTCGGTTAGGGGAGGTGACGGGATAGTAGAACAATCAATAAGGTGTTACTGCTCTGGCGTAAAGAGCTGTAGGGGGCGGGCCATAAGTTTGAGCTTTTCAGTGGATAATTGAGAAAGGGAGATGAACTTTTGTAATTATATAACATGTTATACAAACCTAGTCACGTTGGTGCCAGCACACTGCTCTTAGCACATAGAAACCTCTCAAGTGAAAGGCAGATAACACACTGGGGACAGAAGAGAGTTTGGGGAGAACATGGAGACCATCGTGTTTAGACCTTCCATGCATGTCAATGGAAAGCCAGATTGGGAAATGTGCTTTTAACCACATAAACAATCCCAAATTTGTACCTGGCTGCTCCATGCAATCAGTAGACATTTGTGCTGGCACCTGTCCCAGCATGTCCAAATTCTTCAGCATGACATGAAAAGTCCCTTGCAGCTCAATCTTTCCAGCCCATCTCCTGGATCTTCCCTTTCTGCTATCTGGGAAATACCTACTCATCCTTCAGCACCCAGCTAGAATGTCACTTCTCTGAGGAACTTGCCTAACTCCCCTTGGCAGCGTGAGTCACTGCTTTTTCATGCTCTCTGAGCAGAGTTCATAGTGTCCCCTGTGATCTGTCACATTATAACCTCTTCAGCTCTTTATATCTCCATCCATGCCACTGCACAGGGAACTCCTCCAGGGCAAACACTGCCTTATTCATTCTTGTTTCCCAGCACCTCGTTTTGTTCTTACCACAATCTCACATGGTTGTCCAATGAGGATACTAGAATGTTCAAACAATTTTCCCAAGGATATCCACAGCTGGTCACACTGGTTTCTGAGCCAATACTTTTCCTACCACATTGTTCTTCCTCCCAGCAAATGATTAGAGTGATCTTTTAAATTTCATAGCCCTTTTAGGAATATTGAGGTATTGATTCACTTATTTGATGCTTACACCATTCATCTGTAGCAGGTGGATGGGGGCTTCATTGCCTCCTTTTTGGAATTCCTGAATTGAGGTAGTTTAGTGAATTGCCCAGTCTCAAAGCCAAGATCCTCTAACTCGTCTTTGTATTGTCACTACCAGACCGCCCCATCATGAAGTATCCTCTGTTGTTCTTTGACATAGTTATCAAAGCAACAGGAACAAAACCAGTATGACTTTGTCGATCATTGCCGAGTTGTTTTAGAAACAACTGCAGTATTGGAAAAAAGCAGCTCTCTCCAGAGAGATTCTACTAATGCAGATGACTTATCACTGTTATTTTTTTCACATGAATGCCTTAGGAGTCAAAATCAGAAGCTGGAAGCAGGAGACCATCAAGGGCATTGTGAATTCCCCCTTTCTCAATCAGTCTTTGTCTAATTGGCATAGCTATTTGCTTTTCATAAGAAATCGTTTTGCTATAGTATATTTTAAAGAAAGGCATTTTCTGTTAGCACTCATTTTCCTAAAGGAACTTTTTATTGGGAATCTGGGAAGAAACACTATTCTTAAGGTAAGCACCAAAGGATAGGTCACATTTCATTCTTGTTTACAAGGACAGGGCTCTGCATAAGACCATATAGCACCATGTGGACATTTTAAAGGGAACACTTGTTTCAGAAGTTACTCTTTCGTGTCTTTCATAGGCGCCCCAGTGACTTGAAAATTTATGTCTTTCTCAATAGAGATACTCTATTCTTAATCCCTGTGAAAGGTTTTCTTCTTCAGGGAGGATATGTTTGCTAATAACAAAAGATGGTGTCTCAAAATAATCTTGATCCCAAATATTTGTTATGGTTTAAAAAAAATGTCTGGAATAAAATATTTCCAGAGCTATTGCCCTGATGTACTGCATTAAAAAAATACCATGCTAAGTCTAATTAGTTACACATGTAGAAATAAATATGGGACTGAGTAATTTAAGATTTTTTGTGCACTTTTTATAATGAGAATCGGGAATAGGATTTCTCAATAGGGAACAGGAACAAGGGCCTGCAAGCCTGAAATTATATGGAATAGCCCTGGAGTTTATGAGCAGATACAACTATGTGGTTAGTCCCAGGGCTCACGGAAAGCTAAGATGGACTTAGGCATTACTACACTACGTTTGCTTAGAGGGGGGAAATGCAAATCTTAATTTCCTTCTAAGAAAGAGTGTTTTTATTTTCCCTACATGAAAGTATTGCTGCATTAGCTTTAAAAGCAAACAGCAAGATATATTTGTAAGTAAGATGTAAGAAAATCTTACTTGGTTGGCCTCTCTGAGCTTTTGAAATTTATTTACATTTGGAAAAGAAAGGTTAGCACTGTGCAAGACCCAGTGGCAAATTTATTGTTTTTTACCTTTGGTTATGATAAATTATTTGTTTGAATTAAATAGTTTTTACTTTACTTGATGTGGTAAAGGTTAAGTATGATTGAATTGCATCAAGAATGTTGGAATATTACAAGATTAGTGTGGCAGACTGAAAAGAAAAAGGTCACAATCATTCCCCTCATATATTCACTTCTTGCAAAATGACTTTGCAGTTCCTCTCATCAGAGGATGATCCCTTTCTCCACCCTTAAATCTGAGATAGCCTTATGGCTTGCTTTGGCCAAGAGGATATGGCAGAAATGATGATGCTCCAGTTCTGACTTAAAGCCTCCAGAAGGCTTGTGTGTCTCTGCTTTTGGGCACTTCTATCCACCATCACAACAAGTTCAGACTTTTCTGCTGGAGGATGAAAAACCAAGTGGAACAAGGTTAAGACATCCCCACGGAGCCTGTACTAAACTGGCTAGCCCTTCGCCAACCTGCACCTGCTCACAGACAAATGAAGCTCAGCTCAATCAGCAAATTTAGAACCACCAGGTCAACTCACAATTTCCTGAGCAAAACTGAATGGCGTGGGTTCCCTTTATATGTGACACTGTTGTGGCAAAGGTAAATTATAAAGTTAGTAAATAGTTACATATGTTGACACTTTAAATTACCATACTGCAGTCCCTCTTCTTATGAAACTTCCACTTTAAAATGTACATAGATAAATAAAATGCTAATACAAGGCAGATTCTTTCAATTTTTTTTCAAAGGAAAAAAATGTGTCAACTTTACATTCCAGCAACAGATGGCCTGCTATGCTTAGTGTATAGTAGCTTTTTGACCAATGAACACATGAACTTACAGATAGCCTTTCAGGACATAACTTATTTGGGTCCTTCTTAAGGTAGCTACAGTTTCATTTTTCCAGTGGCAGAAATATAAACCCAAATTAATTTATTAACTACTTTCCTACTAAGACATGAAACTCTGTCTATGCGTTTTTTTTTTTTAATTCACTCATTCTCTTTCCCTGTTTAAGGCATATTTTCTTTGCCTACCACTTGAATCATAGGAAAACTTTTTCCTAAGGAAACTATGGAAATATTTATCCTTTAAAAGTATCACATAGACTTAATAAATCATAAACTTCTCTCTAGTGCAAAGGCAGACAATCAAGTCAGTCATTTTTACATGAGAATTTAGTTTTTAGAGCAGAATGTAGGACTGGGTTGACGGTCTGGGAGACAAGTGGTGAAACTAGACAGACTGGGGTGAACAACGGTTTACCTGAATTAAGGTGGAAGCCACGCTTGTCCAGAGGAGCATCTCACATCTAGTAGATACTCAAAAAATATGAATTCATGGTAAGGAATTTTTAAAGTTATCTTAATAATTTTGTACCAAGGACCTCAGAACTTATAACTAGATAATTTTGTCTTTTATTGCCCAAGCCAATGACATTAGCTGACAATAATAAGTTGTAAGAGTGATCACTGTTCCTGTGCACACTATGGTCAAGTTGGGACGATGGCATTGACACGAGACAGTGTAAGGAGCTGTACCAAGTAATTCAGCAAGAGAAGCATGCACATACTGAACACCCCCCAGCCCCACCCCCACCCTGCACACAAATTCATGGGATTCTGGGGTAAAGGAGTGATCAGGGAGTCACGGGGTTGTACCAGAAAGCTAGAAAGGCTAAGTTCTGTTGTGTGTGTTGTAGAAAGGCTTAAGACAGTGAATGTCAAAGACAGAAAAAAAGGTTGTTAACCTTTTTCAATAGACAGAAGTTTCTCAAATCCTCAGAATTATACTTAGTAAGCTAAAGAAGCAATTTGCAATTTACCCTCAGACTCTGGAAGGAATTCATGCGGCTTGCAAAGGTAAATAATTCAGACTCAAGGGAAAGCTTACACTTTGGGAGGATCTGCTCCAGTGTTTGAGATGCTTCTGGAAACATCACTTTCTGAAACAGTAGAATACTAAGAAGTCAATAGTGAGAAAGTGAAAATTAAGTTACAGGCAACACTTGAATTGCCAACTACTTTATTTCTTTTAATTTTTTTTTTTTTTTGTCTTCCTGAAAAGATGAATTTGGTACATGGTAATTAGCTGCTTTGCTTTGCTGCTTCTTTGCAACCTGACGGGCCCTACCTTATGGAACAATTGGTGCTCTGTGCTGTAGACATTTCTTGACAAATGGTGAAAGCGCGTGCTCACCCAGATGGATAAAAACACCACCAGTAATGACAGGAAGCAATATTAGAGAGCAAGAGCGCTTCGGATGTGCACTTTCTCTAGCTAAGGTGTTGGGGAGGTTTATTCTTCCTTTTTCAAATCTTTTGGGAAGGTGGATATAGCAATTCAAGAAAAGAGATGCCACAATTCTGACAAGTTAATTTAGCTTTCACTTCTGAGTATTATATGTATAGCAAAGAAGAAAAACCTTAATTTTCTTTGTACTGTCTGACAAAAAAGAAACATAAGATAAATGCAGGCAGATTCTTTCAAAGTTGTCCTTATTACTGATTCTGAGTCTGCAGAACAGAGGTTTTAGAAGTCTAAATCAGAACAAATGAAAAGTCTCAGCATCTTTCATCTTCTGTAATTTACATATGTATGTACATATATCAATGGATGCAAGGATGTTATTTACCGAAATGTGAAAGCTGAAGAACCCGCACTTGCGTTCCTGGCTGTGGTGGGCTTCCTTCACTTCCACCTGGTTTCCCCAGCATGGGAGATGAAGCTCATCCAGTGTGGGAGGCAGAATTGTGCCACCTGTGGTTATGTGACATGGCAAGAGGAAGTTTGCAAATACGGTTAAATTGTATATAATGGATCTTGACATAAAGAGTATCCTGGAGTATGCAGGTGGACCCAGCGTCATCACACAAGACCTTAAAGACAGGAGGAAGTCACAGAGATTGTAAGAAGAATTCCATGTCCCTTTCAAGATTGTTGGTTTCAAGATGAAGGAGGCCACATGCCAAGAAAATGGGAGCCTCAGTTCTACACAGGATGGACTGAGTTCTGACAATAATCAGTGATCTGAGAAGAAGATCCTAAGCTCCAGGTAAAATCCACAGTCCCTGAGGCCTTGATTAAATGCCAGTGAAATCCTCAACAGAGAATCCTGCCATGCCATGCAAGAATTCTAACCTACAGAAATGAGGAAATCAGAAATGGGTATTGTTTAAGGCTGCTAAGATTGTGGTGATTTGTTACGGCAGCAGTGAAAAGCTAATACATCTGATTTTACACAATTTACATCTTACATTTGAAGTGGTCTTGTTATAATTTATTATCCATTATTAGATGCTATATACTATAATTTTGATAAACACAACTGAATATATATACACACAGTGTGTGTGTATGTGTGTGTGTGTGTGTGTGTACATACATATACATGTAAATAGATTTCTAAACAAGATTTTTGTCTCTCAAATGTTTTTCAGGTGAACCTTCAAGAGAATTGTTTCTGAATTAAATACATTCACATGAGTCCAGAGGCCAACTGGATTTCACATCTCCTAAATGGAGATTCCAGCCTGATATCTGGCGTCAAGAACTTTGGTTCTAGGAAGGAAAGACTACAATAAGTAGCCCTGGCCTGCTGCTAACACTATCTCTCCTCCTGCCTGGCATGGAATCTTGCCGTGTTTTTCCAACATCTATCCACTGTGACCTCAGGCACACATTTTGCCCGTGTTATTAGTTGTAGGGTTTGGGTAGGACTGAATCCACATCTGGGGTTGGGTCATGATTATATTAGGCCAATCCGAGAACCCCCTACTTATGACCACAGTGAGTAGTTTAGGAGTGGTACATAATGCAGACCAGTAGCAATCAGTTCATCACGTTACATTGCCCTGAATGCAGTGACGCATCCAAGGACCTTGGTCCATGTTCTAGTCTGTCCAATCAGCGTGAACCTAGAGGATTTTGCTGAGAATGCTAGGACATGGACTCCTCTCTTCCTCACCAAACACAAGCATGGGAGCTTGCCACCCCGTTGTTGCTGGCAGCCTCATTAGGACCAGGGAGTAAGAATCTGCCTATAATTAGGACCAACATCAGATGTGAGATGGAGACAAGAAAACAGGAACAGCATACTGAGCTCTGTTTAGCCTCTGATTGTTATCTGCCATGTTCCTGGACTCCAGTTCAATGAGTTCTCTCACTCCCCTCCCTCACTCCCTTCTTTCCTTCCTTCCTTTCCCCATCCCTCCTTCCTTCTTTCTCTTAATAAGGTCCATCTGGGTTGAGTTTTCTGTTGCTTGAGATTAAAACATCCCTAAATTGCAGATAGTGAAGGGAAAGATCAGAGCAGAGGGCAGCACTGTGGCTCAAAGGAGTAGGGTGCTGGTCCCATATACCAGAGGTGGCAGGCGGGGCCAAAATCTGCAAAAAAAAGAAAGGATCAGAGCAGAAAGGACACACTTCTTACTGCTTTATGTTGCCCAGGACTAAGACTGTATACTTGTCCCACTTTGAACACTGCATCCAAGTATCAAAGTCCAAGTTTGAATTTCCCCCTGGGAGCAACTGTTCTGGAGTAAACAACGCTGTGAGTTAGTGAGAATACCACCTGTTCCTTTCTGCTCATTCTTTTTAGTGCCTCCCATCTTTTTCCATAGGCCAGGAATGTTCTTTCTAAGTAACAATATATCTTTTTCTCTACACTATGTATTTGAAGTGTTTATTCAGGGAATATTCATGAGACATGCAGGTGAGCTATTACAGGGAATAAACTGTTGGGAAGACTTCTCATCTGGGGCTGCACTTGTATATGGTCTTGTGCGTTCTGAGCCCCTCAGTTCACCCTTTGTCCTTGCATTTGTCCCGCGTCCGTCTTTCCTTCTGATATATTAGTTCTCCCTCTCACATTCCCTACAGATTTTGCAAAAAAGGTGAATGTAAGTTTCAAATATAGTAGTCTAGCTGAGAATAAAAACAAAAGATGATCTTGATCTCCTATTGCACATCCACCTGACAACTTGCCCTGAAGTAATCCAGAGAGGTGAATTGGGAAATCTGTGTCACTCATACGTGTATTTGAACAGAACTGCCAAAGCTTGTCTAGGCAAGTTTTCTCACTAAGTAAAATCGATTTATGACAGAACCTTGTTCATTTATTGTCAATGTCACTACATGAGAGTATGTATATTTACACATATGAATTCTACACATTTTACACCAAAAATCCTTATTCGTGGCATAATTTCATTTCCTTAAAATAATAAATTATAAAGAATAATGTGTGGGTTAACATTTAAAAAATGTAAAATAAAAATAAATCCAATTTGCACTGGACTATATATATTATAACATTCAAGACTCTTCTCTCACTTTCACGGCTCCCTAAATTTCTTTACTATGGAGATAAATAATTTTTTTATAAAAATTGGTAAAAGACTTATATCTATGGGGAAGTTAACAAGCACAAATTTCTTAATACTAGTATTCTTTTTTTTTGAGGCAGAGCCTCAAGCTCTCACCCTGGATAGAGTGCTGTGGCATCACAACTCACAGCAACCTCCAATTCCTGGGCTCAAGTGAGTCTCTTGCCTCTTTCTCCCAAGTAGCTGGGACTAGAGGCGCCCACCACAACACCTGGCTATTTTTTGGTTGCAGCCGTCATTGTTGTTTGGCGGGCCCTGGCTGGATTCGAACTCGCCAGCTCAGGTGTACGTGACTGGCGCCTTAGCCGGCTGAGCCACAGGCGCCGAGCCCTTAATACTAGTATATTAATGACCAGTTAAAATTCTTTTCCTTTGAAGAAAGTTTAATAACAGGTGTGATGGTGGAGACCCATAGAAAGAGGTATAAAAATATGAAACAGGAAGTCTTCCAGAAGTTAAAAACAAATTTCAGTTGTCCTACTAAAATTATATTTTTTATCTTAGCTTATCACAGCAAACTGAATGATAACTCTGTTTTTTTTCAACCAAAATTATTTGCCAAGGACTAAGAAGATAGCCAAATTTGTTCCTTGATTTTGTGGCAATTGCTATATGTTCTTCTAGGTGGCTGCCAGATGCAGGATTAAAACTGAGAACAGAAAGTGCACTTTCCCTTAGAACCTGCTTACATATTTTGTTTTAAAAACCATTCTCTATACTATTAATTTTTACACTATCATTTTAACTTCTCCTACTACCCCCTTAACACCTTAAGCCAGGTGTTGCCCAAATGCTATATTAGATGCTGAGTGGGCCAATTAAGTCTGGAAGCATTCTGTTAACCAGGGTCCTTTGGAGTAGTTGTCCTCAGGATCATCTGTATGTTAACATACATTGTGAGTCTCAAGGAGGGATATATTGTGTCTAGAGATTTCCAAACTCATAGATGCTTTCTCTTTCTTCCAGAACACCCATTTATAGATTATATGACACAGGTGTTTCTTTAAAAATAATCAGGGACATTTTCTTTAAGAGTAAAAGGAAAATTGTACACTTATTACTTTGCTCGTCTCCCCAAACTTGAGATTTTGTAGGGCTCATTTCACCTTTCCATTACAATTCACAAATGAGATCAGAGGGGTTGGTGCTGTCACATCAGCTTATACCTATCTCCAATATTGAGCAAGACAATCTATGGCATGAATCAATCCCACACTGAATTGGTAACAGTGCCCTTCACATCCAAAAAACTCTTTTCTACCATCAAGAGGAAGATTAGCTTTTCTCTCAAATTTCTCCCTCCATAGTTAGTTTCTCTACCTAGAATTGGGGAAAAAAAAAAACCTGCAAAAGAATTTAGAGTGAAAGAGCAATATATGTTTTTTTTTTGGTTCATCCAACTGTCTCCTTTTCAGATTTTAATAAAGAATAATAAAAAATCAACTAAATGTGAAAATTAGATTGCTTGGTTCCCATGACCAAGTATTCATGCATTTTCAAACTCAGCTTATCTTCTTGGGTTGGTACTCCTGCATTTTGCTTCTTCCCCACCTTTTTGGAAGTCAGTATTTTTATTTGTAAAAATATTGACTTGTTTGATTGGGTTGGTATTAGTCCTATTGTCGTATTACCAAGTTCACAGCTTTTATTATTTAGAGTGAATGCATGCTATTCAAATTTGAACAAGTGTGTAGTCAAAATATGCAATTATAATCATCAAATATTTATCAAATAAAAAATTAAAAGGTCAAAGAATTTTAAAAAGACGAACCCAGAACATCCATGCTATGTAAGATAAATGGGTTTTTGGAAAGTTGAAATTAAAATTTAAAGCAATGTGTGTGTACTTGCACTCATATTACAGATCTGAAAGAATAAAACTGGCTAAAAAATATGTTGATTGCTCCCTTAAGGGCAAAAAATCTACCATGCAGTGTGTCTGTTCTTACAGCTGTATACGAGGCCATAAACAGAATCAATAAAATAAACTCTAGTGAGATTTGTTTTTTTTAAGACGAAGTCTCACTCTGTTCCCCAGGCTAAAGTGCCTTGGTGTTAGCCTAGTTCACAGCAACCTCAAACTCTTGGTTTTAAGTAATCCCTTTGCATCTGCCCCCGCTATCCTCCTATCTCAGCCTCCTAAGTAACTAAGACTACAAATGCTGGCCATACACCTGGTTCATTTTTCTATTTTTAGTAGAGATAGGGTCTCGCCCTTGTTTAGGCTGGTCTCAAACTCCTGAGCTCAAGGGATCCTCCTGTCTTGGGTCCCCAGAGTGCTAGGATTACAAGCATGAGCCACCATGCCTGGCTGAATTTTAACATGATGGAAGCAAGAATAGGAACTGAACCTGGATCTCCTGATGCCCTAGCTAGTGCTCAGGAATAATGTCCTAACAGTCTTCCTTATACATAGTGGTGTTATTTCTTTAATATCCAAGTTTTAGTTCCTCGAAATTGATAAGCTATGTTAATTGTTCTAAATGAAATCTGCCATTAGCATCTTCATAAGAGAGTTCTGGTATCCTTAGATCAATAATAATGAAAGTTATAACTTTCTCATGGACTTTCCTCTTCCTGTTTTTCAATTTTTCAGTTAGCCACCTTGGGTAAGCTTTCCATCCTCTTATTTCTAATTGTTCTGCATCCCAGACATCCTCTGAAACAAAGCCTCATTGTTCACTGTGCTGTTTTTCCATGGAATTTTACTCCGAGTCCTTAATTCATCTTAGAACCACATCATTTCCATTGAAATGGGAATGCATAGCATATAAATAATAACTTTATACTCTTTGTCACTGGTAACCTACCTCAAAGGAGGTGGAAAGAATACAGAAATAAAAGTGGATACTCTGGAACAGAAGTAAGGCTCAAAGAATAGCAAAATCTTTGCAAGTTGTCTCTTTAAAAGCCTCTCCTCCCATACACACACTTTTTGGGAAGTAAGAACTGTATTCCTTCCCAGGGCTAGTAATGACAGGGCAGAGGAATGTTCTTTGTTGTTTGTTTCAAACCACAGGACATGGCTGAACAGAATTGTCCAGGCAAAGGGCATGAGGTCGTCTTCACTAGAGATGAGGACAACCAGCACCACCAGTTCTACAGTTAAACAGCGATAGCCTGCAGCTGAAAACCCCTTTTGAAAGCTCCATTTTTCTTTAATACAAGAATGTGCCATCCTTCTCACTTGCTGGTGAATTAATAAACCCCTCTTTCCCTTTCCTCAAGCCACTTGTCCTTGCTCTTTGTTTGGCCTTAGGGACAAGTACCAGACTGTTAGCAACAGAAATCGGCATCTCTTGGTGGTCCCATCAGTGCCCTGATGGAACGGTACCCTGCAGTTGCCACTGCGCTGGGGGAGGCAGGGAGCAGCTCCAGGTCAAGCTGTGGGTCTTCACCAACAGGAGCACTGTCTTTTCACAATGGAAGTGAAAGGGACTGCCCCAGCAGCTGCTCCAGCCTGCTCAGCTCTGGGCAGCTCCCATCTTTCCTGCCCTAAACTAGAGGCAGCTCCTCAGAACCCCAAGCCTCCTTGAGGAAAATGAAATGGATTTGAGAGATGTCACAATGCCTCAACTATTTTGGCAAGTGCACACTGAAACCCTTGATTTCACCCATTTGAGGAAGGCTTTTGAACCTTCCAGACGTGGCAGGGCATTTGTTTATGACAACACATGGGGGTGGAAGTCACGGACGTGTGGAATTAGGGAACTCATTCCCTTTTGGATGAGGAGACATTGTTTCTCATTTGTAGGATTTCCATTTGTTTGGTAGAGAACCCGAGAGATTCACGCCCTTCTGGGTTAGCAGAATTGGCTTTTGTTTGCATGGTCCCCATTTAGTGGTAGATCTTGGCATTTGAGATTGTTTGTTTTGGAAATGCCCCGTATCTGTTGTTATTCATGAGTTTTGTTTCAACATGGGAGTTTCCGCTTTAATTTCATCTGAAAGCCCCTTGAGGAGAATCTTGTCTAAATGGTCAACTTATAGCTATAAGCATATGTCTAAAAAACAGAATGATGCTATTGTATTATTGCTTGCCAAATGTATATGCTGGAAGGTGAGGAGAAGTGGCCACTGCACGGAACCTTAAATTATTACATTATCTCTAAACTGGAATTACTTTCTCAAAGTTCAGGTAAATGGGATGAGAACCTATATGTACAGTCTTTCATGAAGTTGCATAATAAAAAGGCTGATAGCTTAGGACAAAGTTAATGCTAAGGATAGGCAGACCTTGGGTAATAAATTGGGTAGGAATTAACCTGGTTGGATTTCATGGACTTATCCCCCCACCCCACCAGTTCCTCCATGTCTGCAGAAGGCGCTGTGTGCTTGGCTGCCCTTAAGCTTGCACTGCTGGGGCCCCACTGCCCTGTCCACTGTTTGCTCCTAATGGTCATAGAGTGCACTAACAGGGACAGCTTTACCCGCCTGGAGCCCCATGGCCGGTACATGGAGCCAGGTCCAGGGCACCTGCTGCTGCCACCACCATCATATTGGTACCACCAGAGGGTCTGGGGAGGCTGTGACTGGAATTCATGCTTCAGTTCCATAGCCAGTGGGCAATGATTCAGGAACGGGAAGGTTTTTCCTTTCAAGACCCACTGGGGAATTCAATTTGGCCAGAAGGTGCCCAGAGCTGGGTCAGGGCAATTTCTGTTATGGTAATATTAGACAGGGGCTTGAATGCATGGATAAGGGCAGCCGGCAGGGTGTTATTGGACTTGCCCAAACTGGGATCCTAATGCAGATGCAGACAGTGTGAGAATAAATCATCACCAAAGTGTGTTCCGGCAGGCCTCTAGAGGGGGCTGCTTAGACAGAAGAGTCACAACAAGAAGCTAACGGACATCCCTCTGAATTTTTGGAACACATCTATCACGCATATTAGAAATACATTTACATGGATCCAGAGACCCCTGAACATTTATAGGAAGCTGCAGCATGTGGAAAGAGAAATTGGCAAGAATTCCTCACAGCATGTTGATATCGCCTTGAAAGAATATAATGCGAGGCACAATTACAACAGGGACTCCATCTGACAACCGCAATCAGTGTAGCCTAATTCTTTGTACACTCAAAGAATCCCAAACAATAAAAGAAAAAATATATATCTATATCAAAAAAATAAGTAAATTGAATTTTAAAAAAGAATAGAATGCTAGGGAAGAACAGAAACTGTGTGTTCTGTTAGCTATGCCAACCAAGGGTCTTTTGTGACAGTCAAAAAGAAAGGGCAGGGAAGGTCATCCCAGGTTGAAGCTTCTCATAAAGAGGAAAGACTACGAAAAGAAAACTGCCTAATGTTGCAAAGGGATCCAGGTACTAAGAGAACCAGAAGAGAGAAAATGGTTTTTTGAGTTCAAGACTCAGATGATGAATGAGGGGGCCTGAGGCTCCATGCCACACTAATGGCTACAATTCAGATATCCCCATAGGAGCCACTGGTATGACTGACAACAGGGACTTGATTAGTGGACTTTTTAATTGACAGAGAGTGCTGCCTGCACTAAGCTGTGTGGACAGAAGCGTTGTGGGCTCCCTTCTCTTGGAGATTGCCTCAACCTTCAGTACCAGCTTCTCACAGTGCTCCGTGAGTCAGGCAGGGGCCAGGAGGCAGGCAGTGGCAGCTGAGGACTCATCACCTGGAGCCCAGGAACTGGGCCCTGGGGAGTCTCCATCAGAGCTGGAACTGCTCCACCTCCAACTCCAGTGACCCTAACATTCTCAGCGGCCACACTGGACCTGGGTGAGCTGTGGGAGCACTGGGAGGGTTCCAGAAGCAGCAGACGCTCACCTCTGAGGGCGCTGTCAAGCTCTGACTGGCTGGGAATACCAGGGCCTAGTGAAGCAGACAGGAGGCTGCCACGCAAAAAGCAAGTTCTACTCCTCCCCAGGTTTTCCAAAAAGAAAAACGAGTAAGACCATATGGGCTGATGGTACCCTAGGACATGCGGAATTTAAGTTCCCCATACCAGTGAGTACCTGTGAGTACAGATTTGTGTGAGAGCTACTTGCCATTCATGATATTGTACTCATGAATGTGAGTGATATTCAGTCGCGTCTGAATGGCAAGATCCAGTGACTAGGATGACCTCACAGCACTTTTGGACTGTGTTGCCTCAGAAGGGTCAAAATTATCCTATCCTGTTTATTTGTTTAGTGAGAGCTTAGCAAGGAACTTGTAGAAACAGCAATAGGACCAAGGGATTCTGTTATAAAGTATTACCAAAAAAAGGGGCAGATTTGTGAGCAGCTGGTTACTTATTTAGGATTCCAAAGTAGGTAGAGAACCCACAGCCTAATTTCAGACGAAAAGCAAGACATCTTGCATCTTAAGATTAAAAAAAAAAATCTATATGGGTTCCTAGGAGTGGTAGGGTTCCATCATATCAGGATCCCACATTTTTGGCTAATAGCAAAATCCATGTATTAGGACCTTAAAAGGATAGATGTGGAGTGCTTAATTTGGAGCACATTCTGTTAAAATGCCTTTGAAAAACTGAGTTTTACGGTTGCCCTTGCTTTGGGGTTTCCTGACTTGCAGAAAGAATTTAAATTATATGTTCAAGGAATGAACCTTGGAGTCTCGGTACAGACGCTGGGAGACATCCTGTGGCCAGTGGTGTACTTGTCGCAGCAAATGGACAGTATTGTGAGACAATGACCTCCTCGCTTCCAGGCCATCGCAGCTACTTGTGACTTGTTATTAAAGACTTTGTCTACTCTCAGTCACTCCCCCATGGTACCAGCTGAAGAGGACCAGCCATGAGCTTTTGCAGCATGACTGCTTCAAGGTTCTGGAGGCTGCGTATCCCAACAGTATGCACCTGTCACATCAGCTAATACCAGAGCCAGACTGGGAGCTTTTCACCAACTGGAGCAGCTCAATGGACAAGGAAGGACTGGATATGCAATGGTCCTAGAACAATAGAGACTGAAGAAAGCTGAGCTGATTGTTTTAAACAGAGCACTTCAGTTATTCAGAGGGAAAAAAGAGTAATAACAGGGCCTCCTTCATATCAGAGGTAGCTCAGTAAGCAAACAAAGTTCTACACGTAGAATGAAAAATGCATGCACCCCAGAGACCTTAAAATATGGGAAAAATGGAGAAAATGAATCATACTTTGAAGAAAACTATGGCAAAATTGGTACAGAATTGGCATCCCACATAAAATGGGATAAGACACTGTCACTTGTCTTCCTCTGGATAAGGGTAACTCCTAAAAGTGGGGTTAAGCCCCTATGAAATAGTTTATGGGAGACAGTTGCTGGTGCCTTGAGCTAAGTGGTAATATAATCATAGATGAAGAGCACAAAGTAAAACAATACATCAAACAGATAAGTTAAATTCTAACCAGTATGCTGAAGGTTGCGTCTTTGATGTCCCTGCCCCAGTTGGAAGCATCCCTCCATCCCTTGGAACCAAAAGACTGGGTCTGGCTTAAAGTTTGGAAGGAACAAGGGCATGAAAGGCAACTGGTAGGGAAGTGGAAGGGATCTTATGAAGGGCTTCTAATGACTTACACCTCATTGAAATTGTGTGGAGTAAAACCTCCAATTTAGAGTAAAGAGGTGCCCCACAGAAAAAGAAGATACAGGCCCCCCAGTGGAAGGGTCAGCCCTTAGGGGATTGAAAAGTATTTGTTTATGGAGGAAATGAAAATGCTGATATTTTTGCTAACCTTTTCTTGGTTACTTATTCTGCAGAAACAACCCCTTAGTGAAGATTTCCTCTTCTGCTGATCTGTCTCACTACTGGGCTTGCCATGATACACACCATTCAGTGCAAATGTTCCTGTATATAATTTAATTGCAGAAGCCAGTCTCTTGGATTCACCTACTGGATGTGACTAATAGCTCCATATTCAGAGGTCCTGTTTTTTTTTTCTTGACCAGCCCTGCATCAGCTATTTTTACAAGGCAACAGTAAGGACCCACACCTACTGGAGTCTTAGATACCAAGTAGGGGTAAAATCTCTCTTATCAGGTATTCTCCATTTTGCCTTGTCTATCCTCACAGTTGTAATTGTTCGTTATGCTCCTTTTCACCTGGTAATCTGTTACATTCTTTACAAATCAGAAAAAGCAATGGCACAAATAAGAACAAACCTCTGTCTGAAACATCACCCCAATTCAGCAGGAAGTCGCTCAATGACTATGTCACTCCTTCTCCCATAGATAATGGAAGGGTAAAGTTGACAGTGGGGACTTTGTAACAGAAGTAAGGGGGGCCAAAAAGGGGGAAAATGTATTACAAATTGTATCTTGAACTCCTCCACCAACACTTTTTGGGAAATAAGAGCTATAGTCCTGCCTGGGGCCAGTAATCAAAGGGGCTAGGGGTGGTATTTGTTTCTTGTTTTAAACCACAGGCATGGCTAAATGGGATTGTCCAAGCAAAGGGAAGGAAGTCATATTCACCAGTGATAAGGATGACCAGGATCAACAATCATAGTTAAACATTAGTAGCCTGAAGCTTAAACTCCCCTTAAAAAGCTCTGTATGTCTGCTTAAGAGAGGATGATGGTTCTTTAAATGAGAGTCTGCCATCTTCCCCATTTGCCAGCAAATTAATAAGCTTCTCTTTCTTTTTCCTCAAACCACTTATTCTTGTTCCTTTTTTAGCCTTAAGGACAAGTACTGAACTTTCAGTAACACTTCTGCTTCCATTCTTTCCTTATAATTTCCCTTCATTTCTTTATAATTTCCCTTCACTTCTCCATGGAGAGATGGCTGAAGTAGCTTGGTTTTCAGCAGTATAATTATGGCTGTATGTTAAGTTTCAGCAGTGGTTTTCCAAGATGGGCCTGACTTTGAAATACCAAAGTTTAGACTACTGTATAGAAGAGGAAAATGGAAATGAACCACGTGGGAAAGAAACTGGGTTAATTACCAGCATTAGACAATATGTACAATTTATAAAGATTGTGTACTTTTACTACCAGCTCAACAGAATTTGGTTCAAGTGTGCTGAACTCTCTGCTCTGGTAGCAAAATTTCTTTCTGTTTATGTAAAACATTGGCTTACATCTTTGCCAGGGCACACAATCTTGTGGGACTTCCCTAAGTCTTTCAACACATGTGTAGTGAAGAATTAAGAATATCCGAGCCAAGTCAACAGACATCTTAATGGTTCTGCCTCAAATTCTTTTTCCACATATGGACCAAAACCAAGCATAGGACTCAGTTGAATTCCTTTAATTTCCAATGAAATTAATGTGGGGACATTAACTCTAGAAACTAACCAGCGACAATGACGACAAAAGCCACTCAAAACCTAAAGAATACCAATGAGTATGCGTAATGGTCAAAATGTTTGGCACTTGAA
Source organism: Perodicticus potto (assembly GCA_963574655.1). Classification (NCBI taxonomy): domain Eukaryota; kingdom Metazoa; phylum Chordata; class Mammalia; order Primates; family Lorisidae; genus Perodicticus; species Perodicticus potto. The sequence continues at coordinate 17,576 of CAUYRH010028327.1, forward strand.
TTAATAGTAGAATTTTTATACAACCAGGTTGATACTTATCAAAATTATTGAAAATCACTTCCTTTCCTAAATTCTCAAAAGAATAAAAATTGAGAAGACTCAAAAAACAGGGCAAAATGGCTACAAATGAACTGAGAGAGAACTCTGATAATTACATAAAACTGGACAGATTTTAGAAATATTTGTTAAATATATCCTGAGCTTTAGCTTTGAACTTGGCTTGTTGTTGTGTAAAAACGTCTCTCCACCCATAACTTTTGCAATACTTGGTCTGACTTTCTAATTTTTTCAAGTTTGGAAAGGAATAGGGCTATAAGCCAAGGAACAATAGAGCACAATTACAAAGGAAATAGTCTCATGCTACTAGGGCGTTTAGAAGAAATGGCTCATATGTTATAAAATAAACCCTCCTTGGAAATGTTTTAAATTAGATTCCTTCTACAAAGGTGTGAGTGTTGGAACTGAAATCGCTAGTGTTTACACTGTTGTTGACATGCAGAACTCTTGGGCATTCTTGTTTGTTTGATACCTCAAAAATCTTCTGCGCCATCTAATGGAAACAATGCAAACTGCAGCTTACTTTGGAGGACGAGCTTCACAGATCTTCAGCACAGATCAAACGCAGAGCTATGGAGTTTAATAGATCCAATACTAGTCTCTAAATGTAATGGCTTGGGAGATTCAGCTCTCAATTGTATAGCATATGCAATTCAAATATGCCTGGGGTATCATGATTTTACCATACAAATAAATTACAAAATGATGTGTTCATTCATTGTAGAGGACAATGGAGTTAACTCATAGACTTGCCAAACCAAGATCTAGAATGGTCTGGATTTTTAGTTTTCAAACTTGCCATTATTCATTGGCAATGCGTACTCTATTTCTTTGTCATGTCTATGCTACAGACACAATGTCATTTAATTTTTGAGGTGTTTATCACTTTAAGAAAACATGAATTTGAATGAATTTCATACTGGAATCTACACCTAGAATTGTAAACTCTAATGCAAATAGGGATGAGGAGAAAACTTAAGTTAGAAAGGAAGACAGCCTGGTGCAGTAAAGTAGGGGATCTTGGCAAAGCAGAAATCACTCTCTGTCTGCAGAGAGTGCTTCTCAGCACCAGCAACAACAGCACTGTTGTCTACCAATGATGTCCGACAGAAGTCAGAAATCCATACCCTTATATATATTTCCTTATTTGGTAAACACTTGTTCAGACGTATGAATATATTCATGGTCCAGATATGACCTAGGACTAAAAACCACCGTTTGTGATTGCTGAATTATCATAATTCAAGGCAACACAATGAGAATATAACAGTAAATCTGTTATTACAATCATTTGGGATCCATGTCTTTAGAGAAATAAATGCTCTCATACTTTAACTAATATGCATAGATTTGTTCTAACTCTGCATGGCAATGGAGAGTATCAAATAATAGAAATGGTCCAGTATTTCTATTATTCTTTGCCAACTAGTTCTAAAGGAAAAAGGTATTGAATCCACAGTGAAACCATTGCCTGTTCATCCCTGGGATAAAGTCAGCTGTCCAATTTTGTTAAACCACAGTTTCTAATACTTCAAGACCTTAGGTTGGAGATGAGATGGCACAAGAGAATGACAAGTATACCTCAGAGGGACAGTTTGGACAGTGTTTTCAAAAGATCATCGAGACGAATTTATGTTTCTTAGGGAAATAAAGAAAAGCAATTAGAAGCTAATCAGAATTAAAACCTGACGAAAGATATAGGCGATGTTGGCCATGAAAGAACCCAACCAGAGATAGTTTTTGTTTTTTGTCCTAACATTTTAGATTTGAAGCTCTTGCCCACCCTCCTAATCAGTTGCTCACTATCTCACTACTTTGAATTCTTTCTGTAGATGTAGTTCCACTACATAAGATTAGTCCCTCCCTGTCATAGGCTCCCAGAGGCTGGGGGAACTTCTTTCAGTATGCTTAGGGAAGGCGGATGTCTGATCCACTCATGTTCTAACCATACTTTCCACAGCATATTAGCATCTTGCAGATCAACATGTCCCATCTTTTTTTTTTTTTTTTGGTTGCAGCCATCCTTGTTGTTTGGCGGGCCCAGGCTGGACTCAAACCCGCCAGCTCAGGTGTACATGGCTGGCACCTTAGCCCGTTGAGCCACAGGCGCCAAGCCAACATGTCCCATCTTAATAGCCAGTATTTACCTGTCCCTTTGTCAACCAGCTTTTTTTTCACAGAACTAGATTCTGAGGTCAGGAAACACTCACTCATCCAACACATATTAAGAACTTAGAATAGCACTGAGAATATAGTAAGTCTTTAACAAATATAGGTAGTCATTCCCAGACGGTCAGAAGAACAGCTCCTTTGCACATTATAAGACGCAGTCAGGGACTCTGTGGTGACAAAGAAGCTAGCAAAGTTCAGATCTACTTATATCTTCCTTTCTACACAGTGGTGTTTTGCTGTAGTGGGGTTGCCTTTCCTTGGTCAGTGAGGAAACAGTGGTGTTGAGCCATTCTGGCTAAGGGGACTGTCTAAACATGATTCTATCATTATTAAAGTATTTATACCCCTTTTATTCTCTATGGATTGTCAGAGCTGTTCATTTATGTTCCTTTTTCTTTTGCCTTTCACTTTTTTGGTAACATTACTACTTACTGGAATATTTATTAGAATAAATAAAGGAAGTTAAAATTTAAAAAATGCAAATATTTTATCAAATGATATAAAATATGCTGACATTCTGAAAACAAAATTTATATTCATTTAGTGCCCATTACATTTAAAGTTTCTTACTGTGTCTCTTTTCCTTTGCACTCTGCTGTTATACCTTAAATACTAATTTATATATGTAGAAGGTTTTCAAAAAATGAGTTACAAATGAATTAGATGCCACCTATTTCAGTTTCATTATAAATGCTTTGGGACTTCAGATGGTTAATATACTAATTATGTGTAGTGCTGTATTTCCTGTAAATTGATTATGAACTTTCATTCTTTTTATGGATGAATAATATTCCATTGTGTGTATATACGAAACATTTCCTTTATCCATTCATTCACTGATGGAAGCTTAGGTTGATTCTATATCTTGGCCTTTGTTTATAGTGCTACAATAAACACAGGAGTCCAGATATCCCTTTGATAGATGAATTTCTTTTATTTTGTATATTGCTAGGTCATATGGTAGTCTCATTTTTAGTTTTTTGAGGAAATTTTTTCTATATTCCATAATGGAAATATCACTTTATTTTCCTACCAATAGTGCAAGAATTTTCCTTTCTTCACATACCTGCCAGTATTTGTTATCCTTTTTTCTTTTTGATAATAGCCATTTACTGAGGTGAGATGATAGCCCATTGTGGTTTTGGTTTGTATTTCCTAATGAATAGAGATGATGAGCATTTGTTTATATACCTATTGACCATTTGGATGAATTCTTCTGAGAAATGTCTATTCAGGTTTTTCACCCATTTTTAAATTTATTTATTTTTTGTTACAGATTTGTTTGTGTTCCTTATATATTTTGGTTATTAATCCCTTGTGAAGTGGATAGTTCACAAATATTTTCTCTAGTCCCATAGGTAGTCTCTTCACTTTGTTAATTGTTTCCTTTGCCGTACAGAAGCTTTTTAGCTTGATGTAATCTCATTTGTCTAATTTTGATTTTGTTACTTGTGCTTTTGAGGTCTTGCCACCAAATCTTTGCCCATATCCTATGGGTATGTTACTCCAATGTTTTCTGTTAGTGGTTTCACAATGTCCAGTCTTAAATTTATATCTTTAATTCATTTTGTGTTGTTTTTGTGTAGTGAAAATGAGGTTCTAGTTTCATTCTTCTGCTATGGATATCCAGTTTTCCCTGTACCGTTCATTAAAGAGACTGTACTTTCCCCAATGTATATTCTTGGCACCTTTGTGGAAAATGAGTTGGCTATAAATATGTGGATTTGTTTCTGCGTTCTCTATTCTGTTCCACTGGTTTATGTGTCTGTTTTTATACAACTACCATGCTGTTTTGGTTACTATTCTTCTGATTTTAAAAATGGTTCACACACTACACATTGTGTACTCTGGCTCTTTCATCTTGTCCGATGTCTCATTTTAACTAGCTCATAAAAGAGGCTGAGAACATTAGATGTCACTTGGAATTATGACCAAGTAATGATGCTTCATTAGCAATATTCATTCTAGGAAATGTTTTTGTGTCAGTGGCAACTTCACCTTGTTCTGGACTCTTGTATCAGCTGTCCATCAAGGCAGATTCTGCCTTTGGCCATTTCTGGTGTTGATATTAAGTTCCCTGATATTTGAGTCTGACTATTAATTGTCCTCCCCCAAGCCTTTGGCAAAGGTTCTCTAATCCTAAATTTCTCAGTTTTTAAACACATAATCTAACTTCTTTCCTGGCATCTTCAGCCCTGTGAGAACCCAGTTCTGGTTGGGAAATTGGAAACCTAGTTCAAATTGGGAATGAAAACAGATTTGCTACTCCAATACTGTTAGGAGAACGAAAATATATTTTATGAGGCTTGAAAAACTGTCATCTTATTTTTCACAAGGTACTCTGGGAGGTTCATATTGAGAGTTCAGTGATTTTGAGATTTACAAAAATCCACTTCTTTGAATATGCCTTAAATGCCAAAATATAAGAAGATTGTTCCCAAGAGTGATTGATCTGATTTGAAGGTCTACGTGGCAGAGGTTGCTGGGAAGAGAGCAGGAAGAGGCATTTCTCTTAGCTGAATCATGGGCACTAGGGATTGGCTGAGAACATTTGAGTGGAGTGAAGCAATTCCTATGAATGAGCCTCAGCCAGGAAAATACACTCGTGTTGGATGGGGGTTAGGCAGTAACTATGGCTTCAGCTTTGTTGGAGCAAAATTTTAGTTAGCTTGATTCTCTCCTTTTGGCTTTCCACTGTCTTTTAGATCTGGATGGAAATGTGTTATAATAAATGAACACCTGAAAGCAAATTTTTTTTGTTGTTAGAGTTCAGTGTATCTTCTTTTGTACGGGTGAAACTATTAATTCTCATTTATTCCCATAAAACACTGTATATTCCTAGTTTAGAAATCAATATATACCCATGACACAAATTGGGAAAATTTGAAAAGTATAAAGTAGAAAATTATAATTCCCAAACTACATAACATAATTGTTATATTGTTGGTATATTTTTTCAATCATTTCTTTATGTATCTTTTCAACCTTTTTATGATCATGCCATCATGTCTTTCAACACTTTAAATGCAATATAAATGTTTTCTCATTCATTTTAAAATGTTTTTTTCAGTGTATTTTGAATGTATTTCATGTCTTTATGATCTTGCTTATGTAAATAGACTATAATTTACTTAACCATCTCCCTGTGTTATGCATTGTGATTGTTTGTCATTATGTTTTATTTTTCTCTCCCCTATGGAATCGAAGCATAACTTATAAAACTAAAAGTGTATTATCCCATCTGTGAGGTCATTAACTTGGAGTGGAAATGTTGCAGGAAGGATCGAGACAAGCAATTTTTGTCTGTCCATGAGAGGAAAGATCAAAGTTGGACAAGGAAATACTTAGTTACTAAACCAAATGTCTGTTGTCGAGTCTAATTTTTGACAAATCACATAGAAAATTATCTTTTGTTAAGGTTTTTCCAGGAAGAAGTTTGGAAATTGGAGAGATCTATTATTTGAAGGTAACTCTATTTTTTTTTTTTGACTAGCAGTCTCTATGTTAAATGCTGTGGAATATTATCTTTTGGAATTTCATTAGGGACTCTGATGCTCTTCATTTATACATATTCATAGTTGTATTTAAAATACTTTAACAAATGATTCTTTTATATTTACAATATAGATCCAATCCAATATTTATAGAGTAAAAAAACAATGGGCATTTGTGTATTTTGTGTTCAACATATTGTTCGTATTGAATTCTCCATAGACAGCAATAAGAAAACAATGCAGATCCATCAATATTAAATACCAAATCTTAATCACAAATGAGTTGTAATTGGATTCAATTGCAAATGGGTTTTTTCCCTCACAGCACAATTGAAACTTACTCACAGATTTTTTCATTAGAAAATAAGATCAGCTGCTTAGTTCTAAAAATGTACTATGACAAGAGCAAGGACATTTTTTTCTCTGCTAATTTTGCTTCTTGGAGACCATAATATTCTGGCTTTCAATACTTGGATGTGAGTAATCCATTCTGCAGGGGTAATAGTCTTCTAAGATAAAATAAGATGCAAGACATTGTGAAGGAACAGCGTCATTAACTCCATTAGATTTCCCTTGCCCATGAGCCCAAGGTATCTTTATTTCAAACACAGTAGAAACTGTCCAAGTTGATCACCCAAAGGACTAATAACTCACTGGTCAACATTTAGAGATAGTCAACAAGTCAACAAGGCACTAGGCCTGCTGTACTAATATGAACATGTGGTGCCTGTCTGAACTATGAAAATTAGGTCAACTTAAGGAGGTGGTCATTGTAGGGAGGTGGCCAATATGGAGGTGTTAGTGTATAATCTGGGATCATATGTGGTAATATTAAATCTAGAGAAAATTTCTATAGTAGTTCATACTGTTCTCAGCCCCTTGTTTCCATGTGCCTTTTTGGCTTTGCTGGGGACAGAAAAGTGTTAAATTAATTAGCAGTCTTCATTGCCACTCTCACATAAAAGCAAAACAAAAACAAACAAACAAGACATCAAAATCAAACTAGAATCTGCTTTTTGAATATTCTGGTTGAAGGCAAACGAAAAAGTCACACAATAGGGAGACAGGCTGGAGTTTGGCAAAGGTGAGAGACATTTTTTCCATTTCTGGGAAGAAAAAGCCTCATTGCACTCTCTTGAGAGGTCTTACCCCAGACACCGATAAATGAAATCCTGGATGATGTACTTGTTAAATATTTTGGGGAGGTACCTTACAAGGTTTTGGGTGAGTAAGAAATTTAGCTAATCTAAGGGACCTAAATTTGATGTGGTTACCGCTTTCATTCAAAGCACTAAAGTTACATGTATATTTTCAGGCCAGTGTTGATTTATTTACCTTTCTGTTAGTCTTTTCATTTTTTTTCCTTTAAATTCAGTCTTCTTATGTCTCCCTTAAGAGATTCCTAATACTGGGAAGAGATTAACTCCTGGGATGTGCAAAATGTTAATTAAACTTTCATATCATGGGTGTCAAAGACTCAAAATGAAAAAGAACATGTGTGCATTTGCACATTCTTGTGTGGACTTTTTGCCTTTCTTTCTTTTCAAGCAAGTATGACACAAGTAGGAACTATGTCACTGTTTTGAGTTATTCTCCCTTTGTTCTGACATCAACATACATTCCACCCAAAACTGTTTAAATGGGAAAGGTAAGATTCTAATATTGAATGTAGAATGAGATGAAGCTCTACTCTGAGAGGTGAGTATTATAAAAAGTGAACTGCCAGAACTGAAGACCAACCTTTTATTCTGCTTTAAAAATATTACCTTCAAATAAAAAATAAAACTCTTTCTTCATGTTAAAAGAAACTAAGTATTCTTCATGTTTAAGAAGAATACTTAGTTCTTAGTGATGTCTTGGAAATAAAGATCTCTCAAGATTTAGAAGAAACTAGAAAATCTTATTAAACTCTAAAAAGAGGAAAGATTCTAAGCTTTTAAAAAGAAAAGAAAAATGTTCATCTTTTTCCAAAGATAATGTTTTCACTTGTCTAGGGTAAATATTTGATTTCTAAGGATAATAATCCTCTCTTCTCACCACTTTTACTTTCCCCTTCCCTTTCCTAGGTCAGCCTTGCAACTGAATCCATCAATGAAAGAAAGGCCAAAGCTTGAGGTTGTCTAAGAACTTGGCAGGGACATTGTTCATTTTCAACACTCTGCCATGGGTCCTGAAACTCCTGTACCTGGTTATCAGCAACAGTCTCATTCCACCTGGACAGAAATCTGTCCTATCACATCCATGAAAGCTCAGAGACTTTTAGACCTATTTTGAATGTATTGTAATTAAGTGAATTCTAGTAACTGCAGACTAATAAATACAAAGTGAAGGTTAGTGTTATGAGTGATGGTCAAGTCATGTGGCTGCCTATAGTTGAAGAAAGTCTATGTCTGGTTGCTATATACATCCGCAACCTTTTTGCACATAGAACTGTCTTTGGCTTACCGTATCTAGGAAAACATTGAGTGTTTTAATATTTTCAAGCAGAGAATGAATTTGTACTGATTCAACCCAGTTTTGCTTGGTTCCTTTTAGCTAGTGACCATTGGTATACAGATTGTGGAGGTTGGTTAGAGACCCAGAAAGAGTCTGTTGTTGTGGAACTCAAGGAAATATTGTGGCTGGTTTTGATGATGATCTTAACATACTCTTAGCACGATCTCTTATCACCATCATGATACAGGAGAGATATGGTTAAAAATAATGCAAATAGGCAAGAGGAGATTTTAGCCCTGGGTGTCCCATAAAAAACAAGGCATTACATTGCTTTAATCATTTTTGAAGAGGTAGACTACAATATTTGGGGGTTAATGTTAATGATATTAAAGTTAGATGTGTGTGGGGATTTGGAATAGGTCTCTCTTTAAAAAATGAACACATTTAATCATGTTCTTTGTTTCTTAGTCCATCTAAAAATATGAAGGTAATAATAAAATCAATGCAGGAGAGGAAAAAAAGTAAGTAAAAAATCCAAGGAGAATCAATAAAAATAATTCACCCCAGTCTCAAACTGAATTGTGCTGACCTTCTTCCTGTTAGCCATTCTGTCTTATGATAAGAAGGTGCTACCTTTTGTAAAGAACATGAGCTAATGTACAGGAATGGCCCCTTGGTGAATACATCTACTGAAACTTATTCTCTACACTCATCTGCCACATGGTATCTGTTACTGCACTGGCAATAAATCCCTAGGGCTAGAGGATGAAAAACTCATGGGGGTCTGGCAAAGTCTGGAAACAGAAATAGACCATCTGCCTCATGGAGAAATTGACAGGAGACTCAGAACAGATGTATGCACCTCTTCACCATGAGGCAGATGGATAAGGAGAGCAAATAGGACCCAAAGCTTATTCTTGGAGGCAAATTAGTAAAAGGCATAGGAGAAAGCTGCTTCTGAGGTTCAAGTACAAATTCATTACTCCAAACATCAAAGCATTTCATAGTATGGCTTCACTCTGGTTTTTCACTCCTGTCCTTTACTACTCTCCCCAAACATATCTTTCCAGCCAGAATTACAGATTTAGCTTCATCCAGACATGACTTTTATATCCATGACATCCCTGCCTCTTTTTTGGCAATGCATATCTTATCCATCTTTAAAGGCTCTTTTCTCTGAAATCTTCCCTACCACAGCTCATATGTTCCCTTTCCTTCATTAATGTTCAGCATATATTGTGTATGCCTTTCATTTTGCAATGACATTGAATTGTGCTTGGGCTAAAAATTCAAAATTCATATTTTTCACCAGTGAACTGTAAGATTGTATTTAACTAAACTCTATTTCTCAAATTCAACTTGAGTGAACGTCTCATGGCTCTGCACCAGCTACGGTCCTTCTCCAGGGGCTGTGAACATAGTATGTTGCTTTTCACCTCATAACTTTGGCACAAGATTCTACTTACTTGAGTACCAAAGAGAAAAAAGACCATTGGAATAATAGGATGAAGAACACAGACAGCGGTCAGGGAGGGCTGCCTCTCAGGCAAAGCTGATACCAAGTGTGACTTAGCAATAAAGATGATGTGGGAGGCGCGCTGTGGGATCCAGTCAGCAGATGACATGGGGAGAGCCAACAGCTTCCAGTGCTGAAGGGGTAGCAGGTTGTGTGGCTTTGCTAATTAACAGTTGACTCCCTTGATCTTGATGACCAGCCGTAGTATTTTCTTTAACAAACAGCTGGAAGCGACAGTGGGAAAAGGAAGAGGAAAATATACTGATTGTGGTGAGACTAGGGCATGTTCTGTTTGCTTCTATTCAGGGGGAATTTGGGCAAGTCCTATTTAGTTCTACTTTCAGCTATTCTATAGATGAGGGATGTGCCAAAAATGACTTGGAAAATGAAGTCATATCCAGGAAAGATTGAGGAAAGCCAGAATTAAAACCTGGAGCTTTTAAAATACTTTATTCTGAGATCCAACATCATCCAGTAGGTGCTTTATCAGAAACTAGATTGGCATGTGCCAAGTTGTTAGATTCTAATCCCTCTCAGTTTAGAATGAATATCTCCCATCTTCATCATCTGTATGGATATCTATGTCTATCTATATCTGCACTATCTTGTGTATATCTTGGACATATTAAGTTTTCAAGTAATATTTTAGATTACTCGCATAAGCATATTCTGCAAGAATGGACCAGCCTTTGGATAGAATGAACTGGAATGTATACTACCTTGAGTTGGCATCTTAGTCCCCTAATGTGCCTGTATTGCTTCTGTGACATCTCAGCTCCCTTCACATTTTTCCAAGCCCCACATGTTTCTGTGGTCCCAGCAGTGCTTCACCTATGTTTCCATGTGACACGAAGACCAGTCTTCTGGGCATGGCCACTCTCTAGTCAGGTGTGAGTGAAAACTCTCCAGAACCTACTGTCATGATCTCTAGAGTTATATGTCTGAGGTGTGCACAGATAACCTTGGGGAAATTGTGCAAATACCATGGAAAAATAGAAGCCTAGGGTGACCTTAGGTCAGCAGCCTAGGCTTAGGTTAGCCTCCAGCTCATCTTTTTACTCTATATGTGTACCAGTAGACTTTAGCGAAATAGAAAAGTTGAATAGAGAACAAAATTTTCTTGGAAATCCCAATATTGAGAATTTTTGTGAAAACACCTCAGAAAGGACATATACTACCATTGCAGTTTGATTTCAAGCATTTCTAGAAGCCCAGAGCCTCCATTAACTAGACATATGTTCCATGAAACTGTATATAAATGCCAAGGCAGCAGAATTATGGATCCTTCTCATTCTTTACTGTTGACAACCATTACTGTTACAGAGATTCTGTCATATGTTAATAGCATCTCAAGGAATGAACAAAACAACTGTACTAGAAATTTAAATAGTAGAATTTCTGACTCTTATTTCTGATCAAGTGATTCACAAGGATAAAGATATTTCCATCACTTCTGTCAATGAGGAGAGAAAGAGCTTGGTTATGTGCCATGCTCTTGCATCATCTTGATTCCCTAGAATGGACTAAATCAATTGAAAGATAAACTCACTGTAGTCAGGCATATGCTGACATGTTGGCCCCTTCACAAAAGCTCATGGACAGATTTCCTCTAGACCCAAACAAACTATGTAAAGAGTCTGTTTTGATTCTTGTTAGCTTTGCACTCTCTCAGCAAGCTGCTAAGAAAATTCAAATATGGCTACTCTTTTGGAAAGAAATGGCATTCTAGGATCTTTCAGGGTTTTTTGTTTTTTAATATAAGACAAAGTTATTTTTACAGAACAGTGCTACTCTACAAAGCATTCTTGGAGTGGCACACAGTTCTAGTAGTTTGGGTTTAGTGTGGAGTTTGAAAGGCTAATGCTAATGATACCTTTATGCACAAATTGACTTTGCATAGCAGGGATGCTTGACCCACTGACTGTGTCTGAGGAGGTGCATTATGTCATCAATCATGTGGCCTATGTGGTTTGAGTGTCACACTATTTCCAACACCTACAAATTTCCCTGGTGATTAAATATTAGAAATGCACAGTCAATAAATGTTGAGTGAAAAAATAAACAAAGTGTGATGGAAAACTAAAGGACTAATTTAATAATCTCAAGCCTCCCACTTTTCCTTTGAAAGCATGTTTACCTGTTCTAACCTTGCAATCTAACAGAACTGTACAAAACTATATTGTGGAACAATTAATTTATTTGACCTCATTAGACTTTACAATCCTGTGAGGTAGTTATTAGCTTGTCCATCACTAAAATTGGGACAAAAAGACCTAGGTTAAATGATTTTTTTTAAAATGAATATTTAGTAGTTAAGTAGCAGAACAAAGACTCAGAATGAGTTTCCTAAATTAGAATTTTCCAGAATTCTGTAGCTTTTTCTAGAGGAGGGTACAAAGTTAAGGAAAGTGAAAGAGTGTGTACTTCTGGGCCACCATGTAAGGCTTAGCAGTATGTTAAGCACTGTGTTCTGATTTAGGCAAAGAAAAGCATTGGAAACAAATAATAAGCCCTTAAACCCAGATCATAGCCATTGGGAGAAGACTTTGTTTCAGGCATAATAATATAAGAATTAGGCCTGGATTTTGTCTGGCATCATTTCACATTACAAACTGAAATGATCCAGAATCTTTTTTTTTTTTTGAAACAGAGCCTCAAGCTGTCACCCTGGATAGAGTGTCATGGCATCACAGCTCACAGCAACCTCCAATTCTTGGGCTCAAGCAAGTCTCCTGCCTCCGCCTCCCAAGTAGCTGGGACCACAGGCGCCCGCCACAATGCCCGGCCATTTTTTGGTTGCAGCCGTCATTGTTGTTTGGTGGGCCTGGGCTGAATTCGAACCCGCCAGCTCAGGTGTACATGGCTGGCGCCTTAGCCCGTTGAGCCACAGGCGCCAAGCCGATCCAGAATCTTTAGAGAGTGTATAGAAATATCATTCACTCTTATTCTTATCCTGTGGGGGGTCTTTTACTTACCAAAGTTGT
>CAUYRH010028330.1:0-19206 GCA_963574655.1 Perodicticus potto
AGGGAGAGGGTGGGGGGAGAGAGGATAAAGGGTGAGATCACACTTGTGGTGCATATGTGAAGGGTCAGGAGAAAACTTCTAAATACGGATCAAAATTGTTTTCACATAGTAAATGAGAAAATATCATGAATGTTATATCAATCGGGTTGATGAAAATATCTCCGATTGTATGTGAAGCCCACACACTGTACTCCATGACTGAATTATTGTACACAGTTATGACTCAATAAAAAATAATTTAAAAAAAAAATGAAGGTATATAAATTCCAGAACTCCACTGGGATATTGGGTGATCACTCTGTGATTCTCCCCATCTGCACAGTAAAGAAACCTCTTTCTTTTATATGTCTGCCTTAATTATGAATTAGTCTTTCAGCAGACTTTTAGGGGAAAATCAGAAGTTTTCCCTCACCCTCACAACACTCACACACACACACATACAGACCCAGGAAATATATATGTGTAACAACAAATATAAATAGATAAAATAGACATAGGTATGTGTGTAAATATTACCATAAATTTTACTGATACTTTTAACTCCAATTCATTATCATAGAATACACTCTAGTTTTCCCTTTTTCCTTACCTCTCATCTCCATTCAGTATGTTTATTTTGAACCAAGATTACATAGAACATAGTTTTCAGAATTGCTATCAGTTTGAAAAACAAAGTTATGAGTAAGAGTTCAATATTTGTTTATAGCTTTCCAGGTGAAATAAACATACAGTGAAATGCCAAGTCCTAAGTATATAGTTCAAGGAGTGAGACAGGAAGGAGTACACAGGTACAGCCCATCTTCATAGGAAGATATGCACTATCTCCATCATGTCAGAAAGGTTTTTGATGGGCATCACAATTCTGAATGCTAAAGTAATCTGAGGTCTTCTCAGTACAGGCTCTTAATAGTATCAAAGAGTGCCTTAATCTAAGACTTTTTAAAAACAACAAATTAATTAACAATGATTACACACTATGGAACATACAAATAAATAAATTGAGGAAAAACTGAACACACTATGGAATATACTCACAATTAATTATAAATAATTTATAAGAGGGTTATGATATTAATTATATAAAGGTGAATGAATTAATAAGGAATAGATAAAATCTTAGCCTTATTAAGATGTTTTTCCTCTGGCCCTGTCTAGATTTTATTCCTTGCTCAGTGTATTAGCTATTTTCTTCAGTGACTCATATTGATCTGCCCTGAGATAATCCTTTTTTCTTCCTACTGAAAAAAAACTGGTTTTTTTTCCCTTTTATTATTCACTTCAGATAATTTTTGATCTTCATTTCTTTTATCAAGAAGATCTTGTTTTTCTCTAATATGTTTGACTCACATGTTGTCTTAACAACAGATTATCTTTGCATGTGTCTTTCAATAAACTCAATCATTTTCTTATTTTTCTAATTTAAAGTAAAATTAAACTTCTAAAAGTGCTTACTACCTTTTCAATTATTTGCCAGGAATGGCAAGTGTTTTTGCAATTGTCTTGTGAGTGCTTCAAGTTTGTTGGTTCTGAATATTCTTTGGCTACATAATTCTGCTAATTAGCAATGGAAAACTATTTTGTATTTTTCTTGCTGTTTTTGCTGTCTTTTGTTTGTTTGTTTTTGTCATGTTTTCTTATTTTGTTTTTGCTGGAAGTTTAGCTTATAGATTGTGTTCAAGCAAAAAATTCACCCACCATTTAGCACAAACATAAGATTTATTATAATTCTCTTCATCGCTATTAAACACCCTTCTTGGAGATGGCAATTGAATATTTTGCTATTTAACTTTTTCTTACTAATTAGTGAGATGGGCTACATGTATTTGTACAAATCTTCATATGTTTATTTATACACTCTTTGTATTAGGAAGGGAATCTGGGCTACCTCAAAAAATAGCAAAGTTGGAGTGTTACAGTTCTTTTAGAATTTGTCTAGCAGGTTTTCTGGTTTTCATTATGAAAAAAAAAACACAAAAAAAAAGAAAGAAAAGAAAGAAAGTTGATTGAATATCTGAAGAAATTTTGAGGTAAAGGTAGTTAAGAGAATGTCTGTGGAGTGACTACCACATTCTTACTGGGAAGGTAAGTTTGTCTGCAGAAAGCAAATTTGTCAGGGACATGCTACAAGGCCAAGTCAAATTAACAAGTTAAAAATAGTCACCATGAAAATTAAAACAGGAAGTCAAAAGAAAGTAAGTAGAGGGAGTGGAGAATAGCATTGATCGCCGCAGCAGATTGGATAACAGTATTTGTAAAAAAGGTCATCAATATCATTATGGGGTCAGGAGCAATAGCTCATACCTGTAATCCTGGGAGGCTGAGGGGGGAGGATTGCTTGAGCTCAGGAGTTCAAGACCAGCCTGAGAAAAAGCAAGACCCCTGTCTCCACTAAAAATAGAAAAATTAGCCAGGTGTCTGTAGTCTCAGTTCCTTGGGAGGCTGAGGCAGAAGCACTGTTTGAACCCAGGAGTCTGAGTTGCTGTGAGCTAGGTTGATGTCATGGCACTCTAGCCTGGGCAAAAGAGTGAGACTGTCTCAAAAATATAAAAAATCATTATGGAATTTATGTCAGATACATTCAATAGACAGGGAAATGGAGAAAGATAGGCAAATGTATGTGTTTACTTAAAATTAAGAATTAGTGGTTTGGATTTAGCAGAAGGTTTAAGGAATAAAGAAATTGAAATATGAGGCCAGTAAGTATAGAATTGAAATTATGAAGTCAAATTCGAATACAGAAGGAAAGGGAAAAGAAGCAATACTGAAACCACAGAGAAGGTCATGTGAGAGGAAATATGATACAGGTAAAAAGTTGATTAATTGAAAAGACTATAGAGTTAAACAAATGAAATATTATTAGCAAAGAAAAAATATTCAGAAGGACTTTCTGATTGGAAATATCAGATAGGGTGTGATTTCTTGAGGTGATCAGACCACAGAAGGGTCAGATATGTGAACTGTTGATCTAAGGAGGAAATAAAAGTCACCGAAATGGAACAGTTCTCAAAAAGGCAATGTCAAAGTTTAAATAGTTGAACCACAAGAGTATAAAATTTACTTAGATTAACCAAAAAGACTTTTCAAATGTGTTATTGCCAATAATTTCTGATGTATTTTAT
The DNA here is from genome assembly GCA_963574655.1 of Perodicticus potto. Taxonomy (NCBI): domain Eukaryota; kingdom Metazoa; phylum Chordata; class Mammalia; order Primates; family Lorisidae; genus Perodicticus; species Perodicticus potto. The sequence continues at coordinate 3,120 of CAUYRH010028330.1, forward strand.
AGTTAATATTTGACAAGATTGTAGGATTCTTCTATTACTATTTAAAATTCCCTGGGCCAACATTGTAAAACTATTTATACTGTTCTCTTCCCTTGTTCCCATTTCTGATATACCTATTCCAGGTAAGCATTCATCACATTTAACATTTGGCAAGAGCTAAGATAGTTCATGCTTCTAAAATATCTCTTATAAGCTTAGAAAGGTGATACCTCACACTAAGTGAAATAAAAATTTTATAACTTCCATAAGAGATTATAGAAGGATCAAAAACATCCAAGAGGTGTGCATGCTAGAGTTGATATATTACAGAAGATATATTTTGTTATATTACAAAAACTCTATAACTCATCTGTATCTCATTGGAAAGTCCATTTACCAGACCAATATATTACAGAGATAGTTAATAGAACATGAGATGCATGTGTAGGTTCAAGACAGAGGGGTACCAGCAAATGTATTACTCAATCTACACAATCAAAAGCAATCAAGGATGAATTACCCTGAAAGCAGCCAACACTCATCAAATGTTACAATACCTTGTCCATTTTCACAACTTCCGATTAGACCCATTGACTAAAGGAGAAGTAAGGTCCCTAAGAGGAAGGGCCGATGAGACCTTGACAAGTATATATGGTTTTTCCCAACTCTTCTACAAAGAGCTGCATAGTTATTTACCAGAGTGGTACACTGAGGAAAGGGATATATGAAAACATTTAAGAACTAGTATACTGGGTGTGAATTGAATTAATACCTACAAAGCATCATAGTTATTATAACCCTTTTTAAAAATTCTGGGTAGGTAATAAATGTCCTTGTCTAGGTCTAGCTGACACTGAGTCCATTGAGTCCACAATCATGGTCATTTTTGGTGATCTCCAATAATTACAATGGACATACTTGAAAGATGATAAAACCCCTACATTCCTTGGTTTATGTGGTAAGAACTGTCATAGTCATTTACAAAGAACAGCAGAGTTTAAAGCTACCCTAACAGACCAAACACTGTAGCATTCCTTTCCTATACTCCATTTAAAGCACAACTCTCACCTCTGCAAAAAAATTAGGAAAACCCCGGAGGATGACAATAGATGACCATAAACTCAGTCTAGCAGTAGTCCATTGGTAGATGTGATATTTTTTCAAGGAAAGATTATCATGGTCTCAGGTACATGTTGTTCAACAATTGATCAGAAAAAAAGAACAAGAAATTTTCATTTCATTTCTTCAGGTAAAACAGGATACAATGAGAGTTTCCTATGGCGGGAAAAGACAAGTTATGGCAAGCTGCAGTATGAAAATCACAGTGAGACCCTTGGAGCTTCCAAAGGCCATGCTATCTATGACTACTGGACAAAGATGTAGTTAGTGACTATGGCCCAGCAAGTGACTATGTGGTCAGAGATGCCGATGATGAGCTAGGTTCTTCCAGAATCACCACATCATAAAATATGAGGAAAGTCTTTCAGCAACCTGTCAGAAGATAGGATTGATACATTCAGTATTAGGTGCAAGCAGATTCAGAGGGCAGAAAAAGTAAGCTACCTGAGCATGTAGACCAGACTCCATGTCGTCCACCAGTGTTGCACCTACATCTTTTCTTTAGATCATGTCTATAGCATTAGCAAAGACCCTTAATCTCCTCTGACAGAGTAGGCAGAGGAAGGCTGGACTTGGTTTGCAAATGGGTACAAGCTCACTGGGTACAAGCCAAAAATGAATTGCTGCTGCTCTACAGTCCCACTCAGGGGGTGGTCTGAAAGACAAGGATGACACTTTTCCCAGTAACCAGAGGCGGTGTGCTTTATCATCCACTTTGTATGAAAACAGAAGTGACCCAAGGTGAAATGTATACAAATCGAAAGCAATGGCAAATGGCCTGGATGTTTAAACACAGTCTTAGAGAATAGGAATAGAGGGTCTGGGAGGATGAGCTGTGAGGATAAATGTACACTCTGATGTTTGCACAATGTGAAAATTGCCTAATGTCACACATTCTTCAGAATTTATCTGTCATTAAGCAATGCATAATCAAATCTAATACAAAAAGAATACTTTTCTAGATCTTTGTTGGATAAGAAGCTTTAGAAGGTATGATTGCCAAATTTACTAAAACTTATTATAGGAAATATTGTTTTAAATAAACATTCTCATTAAATACATTTTTATTTATTTTATTTTATTTGTTTGTTTATTTATTTTTTGGAGACAGAGTCTCAGTTTGTCACCCTTGATAGAGTGCCATGGCATCATAGCTCACAGCAACCTCAAACTCTTGGGCTCAAGTGATTCTCTTCCCTCAGCCTGCCAAGTAGCTGAGGCTACAGGTGCCTGCCACAACACCCACTTATTAATTTTTTATTTTTTTTTTAGAAAGACAGGATCTTGCTCTTTCTCAGCCTGGTCTCAAATTCCTGAGCTCAATCAATTTGCCCACCTCAGCCGCCCAGAGTGCTGGGATTACAGGCGTGAGTCACTGCATCCAGCCATTAAATAATTTTTTAAATAGTAACTTCTCAAGAGCTGAATCCTAAGTGTTTTGGTTTTTTATGAATATTTTCTACTAAATTATACCATATATAAACTGCCAGTATTTTAATATATTCTAAACTAGAAATATATTAATAAGGAACACATTCTAATAAAATGGGATTATAAATATAATCAGGAAGAATAAATTAATTGAATGCATTCTTATTTGTGAAAAACATATTCATGAAGAATACAATTAGGAAGAACGTGTTTATTCATATAGAATATGTTCTTCATTAGGTTCTTGAACATATTTGAGAAGAAAATATTCATATTCATTTAATAGAGTCAATAAAATATATTTATGGAAAACCATATACAGAATCACTTAGTATGCTCATGCAGATTAATCCTTAAAATAGTGTCTTTGGTAAACTAGTAAATTTAGTAAATAGGTTATTCTGCAAGTAGCTTTCAGTGCCTTGGTCTTTGAAGAATTCCCCTGTTTCAGTGGAATTGTGGTAAGAAATTTATGCTGAAGAACAAACACATAATAGTTTTACTGAGCAAAGATATAGATCTGGGGTTCATTATCATGTCCTAAAGAATATGCATTGCAAGCATATACAGTTCCAATCATACCATAATTGCCAACTATGTGACTTTGTAGTGAGAAGACATGATCCCCTAAAGAAAATATGTGGAACAATGACTATCTCTTATCCCTGCTTTAGCAAAAGCCATAGGCACAGCTAACTTCTTGGCAGCACCTAGTCATAGATTCCAAAGCAATTCCCCTTTGACTGGACTTTGACCCATTATGTAAGCCTACTTCTAGCATCAACAGATACTATATACCCTAAATTTGCAAAGATATAACTGAGACTGTTACTCTACTTCACTGTAAAAGAAGCACATATTTTCCATATACTACATTTCGAAACAAGATGAACCAGCAAGCTATAAACAAGCTATAAACTATAGCTATACTGGCAGTAATAGTAGTTTCACTTGTATTTTATGGTAATTGCCAATGTAAATCCTCCTACATAATCCACCTCCATTCCTTGTGGGACACTCTTAGTAACATGACTGATGCCAAGTTGAGACTTATTTCAAACTATAGGGAAAAAAAAATCCACTATTTATAGCCCATCTCTCAAGATGGCACCATTTTGTAAGATGAAGCATGTTTTAACATAATTAGAAATTGTAATTGGTAATTTTAGTTGGAAAAGAATTGCTAAAAGGGAAACAAGTTCAAAGAAAATTTACTTAAAACTTGACTGTCAATGAGTGTGCATTGGACCAAGTTGATCCTCGTGCTCCAGGGCAATTTGTTTGATAGCTACATAAAGTAAAAAAGCATATTAGGCATTGAAGTGGAGCAGTAGGCTTGGGCTATCATCAGCACTTCTCACTCTGTTTGCAATAATCGTCTGTGCTTCACTGATAGTGTGTATTATGGCTGGTCAGGCAGGCTTACTGTTTCATGTGCACATGTTTCTGCTATCTAACAATATTTAAGTTTCCTTATGTCCCAGAACTATGTCTTTGCCTTCTTTTCACACCCACAAAGCCTACTGTAATGCTGAAGCTGAACATTTATTTCATAAATATTTCTCTCTAGGTAGTATGATTCAAGAGTTCTCAACCAAATCAAACATAACTAGAGGAATGACTGGTCTCTTTTTCTTTAACCTGCCTTCAGGTTGCCAGATTGGGAATTCACATAAACCACCCCACCTCCTTAGGCCCAATGTTCATTGAGAATTGTATCAAGCCACATGACTCTTTTATATCTTTATTTTGACTCTCAATTCAACTACTTTTTTTTTTTTGAGATAGTTGATTGCCATCAGAAAAAAAAAAAATCTACTTTATTCCAATTCCAAAAAAAATTCCACGGAAGTTCTAGAAAAAATTTTTTTGACTATAGGTGATAATGAAGGGAAAGAAAGACCTTTCCCAACAAAACTAAAGGCAGAATACCACATTAAAAAGTTAAAATTTAGAGCGACAGCTATGAAAAAAGAAAATAAAGGCTATTGATAGCAAATAAAAAGCTGGAGAGACCTGAATCATCTTGGACAAATTTAATAGCCTTGCATAAACAGCCCTTGCATATCAAAAAGAAAAGATAACACCAATGGAAAATACAGGCAAAAAATAGAAACGGATTTACAAAAGAATAAATATCAAGCCAAATAATGAATTTTAATGTGATAAACTTAGAACATTTTGAGCAAATTGCTTATAATCACTGTCTAATCACTGTCTTTATTTCTTCATCTCATTACTCAACCACCCACTATGGCTTCCAGTCAAACTACTGCGCTATACATTCGTCATCACGATGTCCAATGAACTCAGTGTTACTAAATCCAACATCCACTTTTCAGTCTTTTCTCTTTTTTCATATCTTATATTTTATGGTAAGTGCCAATGTAAATCTGTCAATGTAAACCACCTCCAATTCTTGTGGTACACTCTTAGTAATATTACTGAAGCCAAGTTGAGGCTTATTTTGAAAAAATTTTATTCTCTTCCCTTGGCTTCTATGACAGCATATTCTGTGTCATCCCTTACTTTCACTCTTTCTGTAAAATGTCATGTTTCAATATCTCTGGGAGATGAAATTAGGTTGATTTTATTTTAATAATTTTGCTTACATACATTGTTCTATGTTTTTTTAATGAGCAGATAGTGGGTAAGAAAATTTTTTTCTCATAAAATCACTACCTATGTTTGGAGAGCTTATGATGTTCCAGGCAAGATAGCTATTCTTTTCTAGTGTTGCAAATGAGGAAATAAAAGATTTAGAGATCTTAATTTGCTCACAGCCACACAGCCTATATTCCAACCCAGTCTGTCAGCCTCCAAAGCTTTATCATGTAATGATCACAGTATAATAAGAAGGTGCATTAAATGTTTGCAACACACAATGCTAAGAGGCATTGAGTAAATGAGAAGTTAGCAACTAATAGCCCTCAAGCAGCTCAGAATCAATGGGTAAAAACTGTAAATAATTCCATGTCATGACAAATGTGCTCCACTGTGACATGAGAAATCTAAGTGTGGCAGTCATGAAGCTCAGGGTGTGCTGGGAAGGAAAAGCAAGCTGTCATATTCTATTAGTACAACTTCTCAAAGTGTGGTCTATAATCCACCTGCAACATGCTCCTGGACTCATTGCGAAATCTCACCCTACTTAGAAGAGGTCAGGTTACTCCCAGGAGGACCATAAACTTGGTGTCTTGCTTTTTTTGTTTGGATTTTTTTTTTTGACTTATTACAATACTTATAAACACAGTTACTAAAATTTTATAAGTTCATGAATAAATTATCGATAAAGAGAACACGTGAAGTGTGCCAAGACTAGGGTTTATTTTGTTCCCAAATACTGAGGTCAGATAAATGCCACACGAGCTTACTATAAGCCTCTGAGCTTTCTGGTCCCCATATGGACTGATTTGAAATTGCACTTAGGACAGTTTTCTTCTAGGTTCCAGTGTGTGACCTAAACAAAATCTTGGGAAAAAATCAGAAGGACAAATTGAAAGAGATCCAAGATGCCTCTACATACGCGTAGTCTTGTGGAAAATATTGTCCCCAATCGCATCAGCCTTATTATCACTACCTCGAAAGCTCTGCTGTTTTATTTCATAGACTGACAGGTTAGAACTGGATCTCACCATGCATTTCAGTCCAGACCTACATTCCCAAACAGAGCTGATCTCTCTGGACATACAAAGAGAGAAAAGACTAGAAGGGTGGATGATATCAATTAGGCAATGTTCTTAGAGATTCAAGCCATTAAAACTCCTACAGGGCTTTCGTCTGATAACTCTAATTCCATAGTGTCAGTAAAATCTCAATCAATCTCATTCTATTTTTGCCGTAGCTGGATCATTACTGTAGCCTCTCCTTTTATCTGATTTCAAATAAGGTCATCTGATTGAGGGAATCCCCTACTTGAATATTTTATTTGAATCCTTCTGTTAACAGTGCTACTCCAGCTGTATGTGGGTATATCTGAAAACGCCAGCCATCAATCAAGAGTCTTTCAAGGCTGCCTATATACTAACACCACTTTTTACCTATCATCTGTTAGTTATAGACAAAAATTGTGTTGCTGTGGGCCTCTGGAACTCAAAATATTGGTTCAGAATACATAGGTGATGCTCCAGTGGCACAATCAGTTAGTGTGTGGTACTTATACAACAGAATACATAGGCACCCACAGCCAAAAGTACAATATAAGAAATATATTCGATCCATTTATGCTGAAAACATTAAAATAAAAATGGTCTTTCCTTGCTCTACATGTTTGGCTGGTTCATTGGTTGGGTGATTATTCCTGTGGGAATTGGAGGAAAGAGTAAAGAAGGTGTATACAAAAATGCCCTAGGAATTTGGCCATGTCATCAACCAATCAATTTACACTTAAGTGAAACCACTAATCTTTAAAGAAAATTTTTTCCATCAGTTATTAAACTTTCAAACAATGCTTATCAAATAGCTAAAGTTCAACTTCAATTATATACTACTTCTCTGGGCAGTGTTATAATAAAATTATAGATATACCCTTTAAATAATTATAAAATTGCTTAAATAATAAAATCTCAATCAGAGTTCATAGGACTATACACATTATGACTTAAAACTCCTATCTAGATCCAACCACAGCATTCATAACTAAGCACTTATAACTAAGTTTTGGAGACAGTTAATTTTATCACCTCTACTTATGTTAGAAGTCACTTAGCATGAGATCAAATTGCAATACAATTCAAATATAAACAACAGAAATTAATAGTATATTTAAAATGTTCCTAACTATGGAGCAAACCAAAAATATCTATGAGCAGGATTTTAAGGAGCTAAAGAGCTTCTGAACTATTATGAACAGTAATACTACATAAGGGAAAAACACTTAGTCCCAAGGCTTCTATTATACTACATGGAAGGTTCATGGCTTCTTTCTAGATGTATTTTCTAGATGGTGTTGGGGGAGGGGAGATGCTCAGCTCAGTGGCATTGATAAGAGATAGCAGATTGCTCTGATGTACCTGATTGTATTCTTATTCTCCCTTTTCATTTAGTTCATATGTGAAAATCTCCTGTAAACAATTTGGTTCTTTTTCAGAGGCTTGAGTCAATTCCAGCTTCCTCTGCTGTCAGAACTAGAGAAGGCAGGGAGCAGACTACAGATCTGTGTGGACGACCTCTCAGGAGCAAGAGAAACATTGCTCACAAGCCAGTAGAGAGTAGAAGGCCAGGCTAATGGGCATTGTCAACTGATCATTTATTGACATTAGCCAATGAAAACTGAGACTCAAGTTTTCCTAATTTACCTCCCCTAGAGCTTCAATATTAGTTATAATAATTAATTCTCAAATTTCTACATAACTCCTCCAACTGTGTGATAGCTTTGGTGTGTGACACATGTAGGTCAGATTCTTCTTCTTGCCACTTTCTAACAAAAATTTGAAAAAGTTACTTGTTCTTTCTAAACACCCAAATGCTTATCTGTAAAAGTCAACATTTGCTACTTCACAGGATTGTTAAAAGATGAGATATTGTACAAAAATGTTCTAATATAATTCCTGTCATAAAGCAGGTTCTGAATAAACTTATAATTCCAAAACCTCCCTCCCTCCTCCATGCAGACTAACCTCACCACTACACCTGTGATCCAGTTGCCTCCCAGCCCTTTGGGGGCACTATGCCAACAATTATCTTCTTTTCTCTCCTGTCTTGCCAAAATCTCCTTTCCTTTTGGCTCTTGAAAACAAAAGCGAACATTTATTGGACATGTAATTAGCAAGTTCCGGATATTTTGTACATGTTATCTTAACCTACCTCTAACCTTTCCTGATGGTATATTGGTCTTTCTTTTCCCTGCTATGATGAAATCTCTACAATAAGGTGACAGCAGGAGAATCCATATAAAGATGATTGTCAGTGAAAATAGGAATATCTAGATATTGTATTTAAAAATTTAGATTGTATGTACATGTGAACATTTTCCAGAGGGAAAGAAAAGAGTTCCTTTGTTTCCATAGTAGTCTCAAAAGGACCCATGACTCTTAATATGTTAAGATGCATTGATCTACTGCTGTGCTATCATTCCATTGTATCTGCTTCTGTCCTTACCTGGCACTGACAGCAATCTAGATAATGCCATCCCCTAAACTTTTACTTGCTAAATTCAAATTTCTGGTTTTTTTAGCCTTCATCCTATATAAGTCATATGCATCATGTAACATTTATACTAACCATTTATCCTTTAAACTTTCTTTTCCTTTGATTTCTAACACTACTTTTACCTCCTAATAAGTCATGGTTGAACAATCCCATCTTTTCCTCTGGCTCCTATGCTTCAGCATGACTCATGAATTCTGATGTTTCCCAAAATATCCTTTCTCTTAATTCACTGTTATTGCAAACACTGTCCTTGAATTATATGCCACATGTCCAAAGCTTTCATATCTCCAGGTCAGACCTATTCTAATATTCAAATTCAAATTTCCAGGTTATTAAAATATGAATTGCATAAATGTCCAAAAGTACACTTTAAGTTTTTAAGCTTCACTACTAATCAAAAACATTCAACTAAACAAAAATAGCTACTTCCCTTTATTATGTAATCCACTGTATTTTTTAGAATAATATCCCATGTTGGCAGTTTTAGGAATAAACAGATATGCAAACACATTTCTAGAAGAAAATAGATTATTACAACTTTCTAGAAGGCAATTTGGCTCAGAAGTCTTTAACATGTGCTCACATACTTCTTATGACTTTATACCGAAGGGCCCTCCCACTAAAAAACAATTAGAATTTGAGTAAATGAAAACAAACGTACTTTTATGGCATGCTCAGGAGAATGAAAAGAAACCTAAAATTGTGAGGGAGGGTAGGCAAAGAGCTGAAATCTGAGAGGGCCAGAAGTAAACAGGAAGTAGAGGAAGTTGCCCTGGGAACAAATATGGATACAAGGCCTGGGAGCCTGCAGTCTTGAACGTTGAATCTGTGTTAAGGTTAGGAAGCTAATATGAATTTCCTGTACTATCCTGGACCCTCCATGGAGCTAAAGTGACTTCTGATGTTAGCAAATTCTGGAAAGTGGCAGATGCAACCAAATGTCTCTTCAGAAACATCCTTAACACGTGCCCTAAGGATTCTTATAGATTCATTTCAAAAATACATGATCTTATAAACAAACATCAAACCACTGCATCCAAGAGTTCTCAGAAACAAAATACATACTAAATTTCCAAGGAAATTTATGTGCATTAGCAGGTACACAATATACACTAACCATATACAAAATGGTTAAAAACTTTAATAATGGATTATTTTAATAACCAATGACTACTAAAAATAGCTAAGAAGTACTTAGAACTAAAATAACTTAATCTTTGATACTAAAAATTTACTGAATGGGTCATAGCATATCAAATACAGATGAAAGAAATCATTGTGACCTAGAAAACAGACCTTAGAAATGTCTTCATACAATAACTAAGAAAATGCCATGAAGGGTCTATTAAACAGTTTGATGAAAACATTTCAGATTGTATATGAAACCAGCACATTGTACCCCTTGATTGCACTAATGTATGCAGCTATGATTTAATTAAAAAAAGAAAATAGACCTTAGGAAATTACCCAGAATTATCACAGAAAGCATAAAATAAGAAGCCACATAATGTGGTAGTAAAAAGAAAGCAAGGACCAGAATCCCACCATCCCACCTCTATCACCAACAATTTCTATGACCTTGGTTCTTACTAAAGACTACAGTTTCTAGATAGATAGATAGATAGATAGATAGATAGATAGATAGATGTGTATACCTATACACACACACACACACACAAACATACAATGAATATATATATACACACATACATATATACACATGCACACATTAAAAATGGTGATTTATATAAGAATTTAAATTTTAAAGATATATAAAAAGCTTGGACTAAAATTAGATTATATTAAACCTTATAGAATAAATGTTATGATTAATATGATAGAATTATTCCTGAACACACACATCAAACTAAGACAGTGGTTCTCAACCTTCCTAATGTCATAGCCCTTTAATACAGTTCCTATGGGTCGCGACCCACAGGTTGAGAACCACTGAACTAAGAAATACATAGGTTTAACCACTGACTAAATGAATTTTTTTTCAGATTACATTATACTAAGAAATAGATAGGTTTTACTTACCAATTAAAAGAAATATCTTTTCAGATTAACTCCTCAAACAAATTCCAACTTTATGATGTATCTAAGAGATACACTAAACACAAAGTTGTAGAGAAAGATAATAAAAGAATGAGCACAGTGTTTGCAAAGAAAGAAAAGGAGAGAAAGAGAAAAAGGAGTTTTCTCTTCCTCTTCTTCCTTTTGCAAGAAGGAAGGAAGAGAGGGAGGGAGAGGAGGGTGTCAGGGAAGGGAAGGGAAAGGAAAGGAAGGAGAGAAAGGAAGGAGCGAGGGAAGGAGGGAAGAAAAAGAAGAATAAAAATGAGTCGTGACCATAGTAACTGTCTGATAAGGTAAAATTCAGAGCAAAAGCATAATATTTGACATAGAAAGGTACTTTGAAGACATTAAGAGAACAATCACAGTGAAGATACATGTGCTATTCATTTCTAAGCACCCAATCAGTAAAGCAACTTTCAAAAAAAAGAAAATTCAGCAGAAGAAAAAACTGATAGGCAGAAACCTTCAATAGGAATTTAAATCCACCCTTGCTGATAGCAAACAAAAAGTATAAAAAACACATAGCAAAACAAAAAGTATAAAAAAGGATTTAGAACACTTAAACAACATGCTAATAAACCAGATAATATGGAGAATTTTACATATGAAACTTTTGTAGCTTAAAATATGCAACACATAGCAAAACAAAAAGTATAAAAAAGGATTTAGAAGACTTAAACAACATGCTAATAAACCAGAAAATATGGAGATATTTTACATATGGAACTTTTTTAGCTTAAAGTATGCTTTCTTTTCTAGTGCTCAGGGAACTCTTACTAAAACTGATCATTTATTGGATCACAAGGTAAAATTTAATCAAGTTTAAAGTAATAAGTATATTAAAGTCATTGCCATATCACAATTACAAGCTAAGTCCCCTGAGAAATATTCAAAAATAAAAACTATTAAGTTAAAGGAAAAGATAAAAACAAACAAAAATTGTAGAATTTCTCAGGAAAAAAAACATGATGGGTTGAATTTTGTCTCCCTCAAATTCATGTGTTCAAGTCCAAACACTAACTCAGGATCTATCCTGTTACATTGCAGATGTAATTAGTTGAGATGAAGTCATACTGAAGTAATTGGGACTCCTAATACAATACCACTGGTGTCTTTATAAAAGGGGGAAATTTAGTCACGGAGAGTTGTACATAAGTCTAATGCCACGTGGAAATGAACACGGAAATCAGGTGATGCATTTACAAACCAAGGAACACCAAAAGTTACCAGGAAACCACCAGAGACTAGGGGAGAAACATGCAGCACCCCTCAGGAAGAATCATCCTACTGTCAATTTCTGTTCTTTACCAGCATGAGGTGTCATGGTGCTTTTCCCCCCTGCCAGGATGGAAACACCTTTGTTATTTTCTGCTTAGTTGCCCAAATCTACAACAAAACTATATTTAGGGGTTTCACACCTAATAGATGTTCTAAATATTATTGAATGAATAATTCAAGCATTAAGGGAGAGTTAAATTAAATTATACCTCAGGTCTCTTCTAACTCAGAGGTTGTTGTTGATTTATTCGTATGCTACTTTGTGTTTATCTGGGGATAGCAATGAGCCTTTCTAAAGCTCCTAATCTGTTATGTCGGAAGTAATAAAATTTTAGAAGCCCTTGAAAATGCATTTTTTTCCAAAATATTAAACAGTATAGAAAAACCCATATGTTTTAGTTAAAATAAATTCTTGGGAAACTTTAAAACATGACGATGGAAACTACTAAGTACTAAATTCTGCTTGCAAACATAAAATGAAAATTAAGCTGTAAGTGAGAGGGCTTTGCTCACACTCAGCTAGACTTTAGACTAAGATAGGGTGGGGCAAGGTGGGATCGTCACAAAACTTTGCTTATATGTTTTAAATCTGGTAAAAGGAGACTTGAAGAGAGTGGTGGGAAAGGCATTTTTCACTCAAAGAACTTAAAATTCTTGTGCTACATTTTAAAGGACGATAGAAAAAAATGACAATTCTAGATTGTTCTCTAGCAAAGTAACACTGTATTACAAAGAGATGAAAATAGTGCTGGAAAAGCCATCCAGTTTGCTAATTTGTAGCTTTTTGCATAGAAAATAATCTTAATAAGTGTCCATGGTAGAGTGGAACAAAAAGGTATTGTTTGATACCACATAGTCCAGATTTTAAAACGCATCTTTTCTCCTCTGAAAATGTTTACAACAGTGATACCACATAGGCAACAAGATGTTTTTAAAATCATGTAGCAACATTAAAAATGCTTAGAGAAAAGTCAACCATAACTTAACACTGTAACACAAAAACGCTTATGATTTTTTCCTTTTTCATATGCAAATATTGTATATAGTTCCATCATCATATAGAGATATTTTTGCATTGTATATATTTTTTTCTTTTGAGACAGAGTCTCACTATGTCACCCTCAGTAGTGTGCTGTGGCGTTACAGCTCATAGCAACCTCAAACTTTTGGGCTTAAGTGATTCTCTTGGCTCAGCCTCCCAAGGGGCTGGGACTACAGGTGATTGCCACAACACCTGGCTATTTTTTTTTTTTTTGTAGTTGTCATTGTTGTTTAGCGTGCCCAGGCCGGGCTAGAACCAAGCAACCCTGGAGTATGTGACCGGCACCCTAATGACTAAGCTATGGGAGCCAAGCCTGCACCGTGTATTTCTATCATTGTTCATATCTTTCAATGTTTGGTTCCCTTTTAAATTTTCATAATTAAAAGTTAATCTTAATACTTGAAGTCTATACAGAGCAATAAATAATATTTAAAATATTAAAATATCAATAATATTAATAAAATATTAATAAATTGTGGTATATGTACATCATGGAATTTTTTTTTATTGCAGTTTTTGGCCAGGGCTGGGTTTGAACCCACCACCTCTGGTATACAGGGCCAGTGCCCTACTCCTTTGAGCCACAGGCACTGCCCTACATCATGGAATATTGTGTAGCCTTTAAAGAAAGATGGAGACTTTACCTCTTTCATGTTTAGACATAGATGGAGCTGGAACATATTATTCTTAGCAAAGTATCTCAAGGATGGAAGAAAAAGTATCCAATGTACTCAGCCCTACTATGAAACTAATTTATAGCTTTCATATGAAAGCTATAACCCAACTATAGCACAAGAATATGGAGAAAGGGGCAAGGGAGGGGAGGGGAGGGACAGGATGTGTGGAGGGAGGCTAATTGGTGAGACCACACCTACGGTGCATCTTAGAAAGGTATAGGTGAAATTTACAAAATGTAGAATATAAATGTCTTAACACAATAACCAAGAAAATGCCATGAAGGCTATGAAAATGCCATGTTAACCAGTTTGAGGAAAATATTTCAGATTGTATATGAAACCAGCACATTGTACCTCATGATTGCATTAATGTACATAGCTATGATTTAATAAAAAATAAAATAAAATAAAATATTAAAAGGAAAATAAAAGACAAAGTTTGTTAGGATATAAGATGAAATACCTACAAAAGCTACAGAGGGGTTCCTGAAGGAATCAATATGTAACGTTAGACTTTATTTAACCATGGCAATATTAAAATGGAGGAAAAGGGGAATAAAAAGGACACAAGAGCAAAAAGAGAGAGAGGAAGCAATAACAGGATGAAAATATCACATATACTTAGAAAATGGAAAAAGAGGGGAAATGTTTACATACTTTTCAGATTCCTACTCTTGGCTAAGAAGGCAGTATTAACATGAAGCAAGTTAAATTGTTCCACAGTGTCTCTGAAAGTCTAGGGATTTCTAGACCCCAAATAACTCGGAAGCAAAGATATGGGATAGACTAAGGTAGATGCCTTTTTTTTTACTTAAAGCCTATGGACTTTAAGAGGCTCACCCTCACCCTCCATACTTCTCTTCAAGCATTCAGGTAACTACCTCTTCTTAACCCCCAAACAGTTTAATCTCTGTATAAATAAAACTTGATAGACCTTGGATCTGCAGAAACTAACCCTATAAAGGGAAGACATGAAACACTGCATTAAAAACAGGGAAAATCATGGCTCAGCACCTGTAGCTCAAGTGGCTAAGGTGCCAGCCACATACACCAGAGCTGGTGGGTTCAAATCCAGCCCGGGCCTGCCATACAACAATGACAACTACAACCAAAAATTGGCTGGGTGTTGTGGTGGGTCTCTGTGGTCCCAGCTACTTGGGAGATTGAGGCAAGAGAATCACTTAAGCCCAGGCATTGGAGGTTGCTGTGAGCTGTGATGCCACAGCACTCTACCCAGGGCAACAGCTTGAGGCTCTGTCTCAAACAAACAAACAAACAAAAAACAGGGAAAATCAATTCAATTTTAAACCCCCTTCCCCAGCTTCATTTTCTGTCAACTAAGAATATTCACTCCTTGATGAACATATTAGGAAATGAACTGGATTTAATGGAAATAATATATTCCATTAAATAAGAATGCAAACCAAAAAATCTAGAGCAGGATATTTAAAACAATTGAATGTTGAAAGTATTTCTCAATATGACAACAAAGGGAAGGAACAAGTGTGTAACAATTGTAGAAAGCAACCCGTTCAGAAGCAGAGCAAGACAGACTGTAGGAGGGACACCTCAGTGCAAGTGGGCAGGGAGAGAATAAGTTGGAAATAAATTGGAAACGTTATCATAGGAAGAGTGGTTTTACCATTCTCTGAGATAATTTGCAAATCTAAAATGAAAAAATCAAAAAAGAGGTCATTATTAATCAGAAGAAAAACAAAAGTTAGAATAAGAAAGGAAATGTAATCACAGTATATAACTTGGTAAAACTTGGTTCAGTAGCGAATAGCATTGTAGACATAGAATCATGCACATTCATCAAAAAAACAATGAACCTATCCAAGTACTAAGTTAATGTCAAAAAGACACAGAAGTCAATTAGAAGGAATTCCTATTGGGTTAACACGAGATCATTTTAACACCAAAAAGACAAAGGAGATCAAAATATATGATGCTAAAATGGGTTAATGAGACCTAAGGGAAAAAAAGGACTCTGCTCACCTTTGAAGGATGCTAGGGAACTAGCTCATTACTACATTCTGAAAACTAGTCAGTAAAGGGAAAGAAAAAAAGCATATATCTTGCCTTTCCTTTAAAACTACCTTAAGGTGGCTCAGCACCTGTGGCTCAGCGGGCTAAGGCTCCAGCCGCGTACACCTGAGCTGGCAGGTTTGAATCCAGCCCCAGCCCGCCAAATAACAATGACGGCTGCAACCAAAAAATGGCTGGGTGTTGTGGTGGGCGCCTGTAGTCCCAGCTACTTGGGAGGCAGAGGCAGGAGACTCACTTGAGCCCAGGTGCTGGAGGTTGCTGTGAGCTGTGATGCCACAGCACTCTA
>CAUYRH010028334.1:0-10630 GCA_963574655.1 Perodicticus potto
CTGCAGTCCCAGCTACTTGGGAGGTGGAGGCTAGAGACTCGCTTGAGCCCAGGAATTGGAGGTTGCTGTGAGCTGTGATGCCACAGCACTCTCTCCAGGGTGACAGCTTGAGGCTCTGTCTCAAAAAAAAAAAAAAAAAAAAGAAAGAAATATTAAGAACATAGAAAAGGTCATTAAAAATATAATCAGCTGGTCTAGGGCGGCGCCTGTGGCTCATCGAGTAGGGCACCAGCCCCATATACCGAAGGTGGCGGGTTCAAACCCGGCCTCGGCCGAACTGCAAAACAGAAAAATAGCCGGGCGTTGTGGCGGGCACCTGTAGTCCCAGCTACTAGGGAGGCTGAGGCAAGAGAATCACCTAAGCCCAGGAGTTGGAGGTTGCTATGAGCAGTTGACGCCACGGCACTCCATCGAGGGCGACAAAGTGAGACTCTGTCTCTACAAAAAAATATATATATATACAATCAGAAGGTCTAGACAAATATTTCAAAAATAGCTTTATTTTTGTGCTATGATTGCTACCAATGAAAATGTAATGTTTTTCCTTCTTTAACAGCTCAATCCTAAAGTTATTAGGTGGAGCTGAACAAAGTAGACAAATGTGGGCTGTCAGGATAACGAGGTCTGTAGGCACTGAGCCAATAAAGCCTTTTGTCAAATAAAATTGTATGTATAAAATTCAGATAAATTATGGGATAAAATTTTCTGAGGAAAACTTAAATAATAACTAAAATGTGTATACTTACTAGAAAATACCTGAAAGACTGGAGCTTACAGATTTCAAGGGAAAAAAATGTAAGATAAGAAAACAAATAGTCCTAAAGAATCCTCTTTATAAACTAATATTGTAGGCACAACATTTCCTTTATTTACAGTAGTCAAATTTAGTAACCCTCTCGTCGGAATCTAAAACTCTTAGAAGATTTCCAAAAGATGATTTGATTCCTAACTTAGTTTTTTTTTTTTTTTAGAGACACAGTTTCACTTTGTCACCCTTGGTAGAGCGCTATGGCGTTACAGCTCACAGCAACCTCCAGCTCTTGGGCTCTGGCGATTCTCTTGACTCAGCCTCCCGAGTAGTTGGGACTACGGGCGCCCGCACAACGCCCAGCTATTTTTTGTTGTTGTTGTTGCAGTTTGGCCGGGGCCAGGTTCAAACTCACCAACCTTGGTATATGGGGCCGACGCCCTACTCACTGAGCCACAGGCACCGCCCTCCTAACTTAATTTTTAAGAGATTGCCTGTAGTCCCAGCTACTTGGGAGGCGGAGGCAAAAGACTCGCTTGAGCCCAGAAGTGGAGGTTGCTGTGAGCTGTGATGCCACAGCACTCTGTCCAGGGTGACAGCTTGAGGCTCTGACTCAAAAAAAAAAAAGAATATGCCTCTTTTAAGTGAAAAATATGAATATATATGAAAAATATATATATGTATGGAGATCAAACATTCTGTCAGTATGTTAATTAAGGTAAAATGAAATACTCTTAATTTAAAATACCATTTACTGCATGATCCCATTTTTCTTAAGTATTTTTGCCTAGGCTCGGCGCCTGTGGCTCAACGGGCTAGGGCGCCAGCCACGTACACCTGAGGTGGCGGGTTCGAATCCAGCCCAGACCCGCGAAACAACAATGACGGCTGCAACCAGGAAATGGCCGGGCGTTGTGGCGGGCGCCTGTAGTCCCAGCTGCTAAGGAGGTGGAGGCAGGAGACTTGCTTGAGCCCAGGAGTTGGAGGTTGCTGTGAGCTGTGATGCCACAGCACTCTATCCAGGGTGACAGCTTGAGGCTCTGTCACAGAAAAAAAAAAAAAAAAAGTATTTTTGCCTATTGATCTATATACATGCACAGGAAGTATGTTTGGAAAGTGGTACACTTAATGTTAATTACGGTAGGATTAAGATTTTTTTGAATTTTCACCTCAAGTAGAGTATGACCTATTGGTATTTAGCATCCATGTATGCCCCCTCTCTCCTCTCCACCCCTCAGAGCACATGGGCTGGAATGCTAAAAACTTCATTTCTTTTTTTTTGTTGTTGTTGTTGTTGTTGCATTTTGGCCAGGGCTGGGTTTGAACTCACCAACCCTGGGTATATGGGACCAGCACCCTACTCACTGAGCCACAGGAACTTCATTTCAAAGACGCCCTTATTCTTAGATAAGATTTAGCTTCTGCCAATCAATGCACTAGGTTAGGAAGGTTAAAATGAAACAAAGGTAGCTGCTGCGGTACCAAGCAAAGTCCAACCCACGTATGTTCTTGCAGTGTCCAGAATCTGTATTGCAGAATCCAGTCTCCTGCCCTGTAGGTAGAAGACAGCTGTGGCAGTGGCAACAGTATTACCAGTAACAGCAGCAGCTTCCTAAACCCTAGGTGCCAACTTCACACAGTCTAGTAGTGGCCTCCCTCGGACTTTTTACCCATCCTGACCTCTCAGGGATTTTCTTAGGACCCAATTCCCTGAATTAAATCCCTTTCTGCTTAAAATACCTAAAATGTTTTGCCTCCTGCAGTGAAAAATCTCTGATACAGTACTTTTGCATTTATTTTCATTGTTTACAATGGATGTATCATATTTGTAGTTGCAAAAACAATAGAGTAGTTTTGTAATAGTTCAAGAAAATCAGAAAAGAATGGAAGCAAATATGACAACATGTTCAGGCTATTTACTTCTGGATGATGAGAATTATAAAAGACTATTATCTTTTTTTACCTTTCTACATATTTTTCCAAAAATATTCCTCTTTTTAAAGAAATAAGCACATCAATTCAGCTGTAGAGAGAGGATGGAAGGCAAGACGGCTGGAATCAAAAAAACCACTTAGATTGCTAATGCAATAACCCCAAACTACCCTTGCAGCCCACATAACAGCTGGTTATTTTTATCCTGATTCTATTTGGTTGAAATGGAAGTAGACAACATTTAAATCCGGATGGTCAGCTGTCCCTTTTATTTTCTTTAGACAGAACAGAATGAGTGCCTTCAATCAGGAGACTAACTAGACTAAATAGGCTGACCTTAATCACCCTAACATTTCCATTAAACTGATAAAAGTTCAAGGCCGGGGCCAAAGATAGTAAAAGTTATTTTCCAATTTCAATTCTGCTTCAGTTGAATAATACTCAGAAAATCGTTATTTGTCATTCCTTGTATGAACATAATATTAATCATTTTTATTTCTTGAGTAAATGATTTTATTCTTTCTTGGTATTGCAATGTTGAGCCAAGTATCACTAGCTTTTAACAGTAAAGCGTCATGAAACTTGCAGAAGCTCTGACAACAGACTTTCTCTAATGATATAGTTGATATGATATGATATATTTCTGCTCTAAAGTATGCAACATTATCCTATTAAGTATTACTAAAATGGAGATCTAAACCACATCAGAAAAGAACACTGTTACTTTTAGAAATGTTGTTAAATTCATAACATAGGCCCAATAATGAATCATCTGTTAGTCTCGCTCTACATATTATCTAGTCTCTCAAGGGCTATGTTACAGAATTTATTTAAATGTCTAGTGAAGAGATTATTACAAAAATGAGCAATTTAAAACCCCAAGAGGAATGTCTAAGCCGGAATGCCAAGAGCCAATGAATACACATTATAAAGAAAGAGAATATTATGAATAATTCTATATTCTATAAAAGTTGATGCAGAAAAAGAGACTTTTATCCTGCTAAAAGTTCCCAATTATAAACCATCAAAAGAAAAAAAAAATACACACATACACAGACACATTCTAAAATGTAGAACTAATAGCTTGTACTTCTTTCTCAATGCTACAGAAATTGGAGTTACAACAAATTAATTTAAGTAGCAGACCTAAGCAGCTTCCCTTGAATGAGTTGTACTGCCACATCCTTAGAAAAAAAGAAAACTCTAAACAGCACATTTTTTAAGCCAGTGTCCCGTTGCTTATGTGGAAAAAAGTCATAAACTACTTGTGATAAATTCTCAACATTGTATGTTAAAACTCTACAGTCGGCTTGGCACCTGTGGCTCAAGCGGCTAAGGTGCCAGCGACATACACCAGAGCTGGTGGGTTTGAATCCAGCCCAGGCCTGCCAAACAACAATGACAACTGCAACCAAAAAATAGCCAGGTGTTGTTGCAGGCGCCTGTGGTCCCAGCTACTTGGGAGGCTGAGGCAAGAGAATTGCTTAAGCCCAGAAGTTAGAGGTTGCTGTGATCTGTGATCCCACAGCGCTCTACCAGGTGACAGCTTGAGGCTCTGTTTCAAAAAAAAAAAAAAACTCCATGGTCATAAAAAATAAAACCAAAGTTAAAATACAGTCAACTGTAGAGGAAAAAACTAGATAACCCAAACATGAACAACAGGAAGATTTCTAGAACATTGGCCTATAAAAAAGGTTATCAACGTTTTCTTAACAAAACACTTTCCTTTCATAAATTTCATGTCTTTCCCCTTCCAGTTTTATGTTGGAAATCGATTTTCTCTTCTCTCCAATTGGTCATTGTCCAAAAGTCCAGTACAGAAAGTTTGTTTAACAAGAATGTTACATGTACTAGAAAACATATAGCTACTTTAGATCAACTATCTATCCAAATATACTACACATGAACTTTTTCATTCTTTTATGCTTTACACCAAGCAAGACTGCTTATCCAATATAGCAGTCTATCAAACAGGCTGCAAACAACATACGTAAAAATTTCACTTATCGAGTAATTTTTTTTAAATGGTCAATAATAGTTTATTGGTTAGTCAAATTATAATATGTGTAAAAATATATGCATTTCAAATGGCATTATTACTATCTTTCATTTGTGATATTGCTTGGCTGGTAAATGTTTGTTCCAAGAGTTGCTGATCCAATATTGTATACTTTATTTAAATATTTTTCCATGTATTTTTACCAGTGACACTGGTGTTTGGTATTTATTTATTTATTTATTTATTTAAAGACATAGTCTCACTTGTTGCCCTTAGTAGAGTGTTGTGGCCTCACAGCTCACAGCAATGTAACTCCTGGGCTGAAGCGATTCTCTTGCCTCAGCCTCCAACGTAGCTGGGACTGTAGGTGCCCGCCACAACACCTAGCTAGTTTTTTTTTATTAATCTATTTTGGGGGAGGTGCAGGGGAGGGTGCTGCAGTCATTGTTTAGCAGGCTTGGGCCAGGTTCAAACCCGTCAGCCCTGGTGGATGTGGCTGGGGCCCTCACCACTCAGGGACAGGTGCCAAGTCTGGTCTTCGGTTTTCTTTTTTCTTTTTTTTTTTTTTAGAGGCAGAGTCTCACTTTGTAACCCTCAATAAAGTACCATCGCATCACAGCTCACAGCAACCTCCAGGTCTTGGGCTTAGGTGATTCTCTTGCCTCATCCTCCTGAGTGGCTGGAACTACAGGCGCCCACCACAACACCCGGCTATTTTTTTGCAGTTTGGCCGGGGCCAGGTTCGAACCTGCCACCCTCAGTATATGGGGCCGGCACCCTACCCATTGAACCACAGGAGCTGCCTCTGGTCTTTGGTTTTATTTTTTTTTCTCTGTAACTATTTTTTATTAAATCATAATTTTGTACAGTGATGCATTTATGGGGTTCAGGGTACTGCTTTGATATACAATACGAAATGCTTACACTCAACTCAGTAACACATCCATCACAATTATACTCATTTCTTAATAGTTTTGAAATGTACCATTGCATCATGCACATTAGGTAAGGTTCCCCCAAATGCCCTCCCCTCTTCCTTTCTACTTTCTGGACTATAGTATCAAGTAATTTTTTAAAACTTATTTTAAGTTAGTGTCTTGGTGCTTACAGACTTGGATTTTTTTTTAATCATAAGCTAAATTTTGAAAAATATATTTACAGGCTCGACACCTGTGGCTCAACGGGCTAAGGCGCCAGCCACGTACACCTGAGCTGGTGGGTTCAAATCCACCCTGGGCCCACCAAACAACAATGACAGCTGCAACCAAAAAATGGCCGGACATTGTGGCGGGCGCCTGTAGTCCCAGCTATTTGGGAGGTGGAGGCAAGAAACTCGCTTGAGCCCAGGAGTTGGACGTTCCTGTGAGCTGTGATGCCAGGGTGACAGCTTGAGGCTCTGTCTCAAAAAAAAAAAAAAGAAAAGAAAGAAAAATATATTTACAAAAACCACTTGCACATTATTTAGAAACAGCATGTGGCATTTCCAGAAAAAGGCTGTAAGAAGATTACATGCAATAATCCAAAACGGAAAGTAGAATTGCATTAAAAATGGGCTTATACATAGTATTCAAAGGAAAAGGCTATTACTGTATGAGATTTAAAGCTTACTGTATTATACAATGTTTAAAATTGTTCAGGAGATTTAGTTTCTCCAAAAATAAAAATAGCAATATTCAATTAGGAGCACAGAAATCAAAGATGGAATTAGGGAACACTGGTGGAACTTAGGTGACAATGAGTTTGTAAAATGCAGCTAGCAGTCTGAAGATAGGAAGGAGTAGGAGGAAGCTGCTGAAACAGGTAGCAGACTGAGCTCGCCATGGTAACCGTGATACCTTGATGAACATCCATCACAGCACAAGGCTTTCAGAGTCCCCACCTGTGCCTTCCTCGCATTTCAGTTAGTGGCTCCAACAACCCATAGACATTAATAAATAACATCTAAGTCGACTAAATTAACTGGCAGCAGCAACCTGGACCAACAACAAATCTGTAAAAGGTAAGTTTCCAAGGGACTTGAAAGATCAGCAAATGTAAGGGAAGAGAATGACAGTGTTTTATTTACAGATTAACCATAGTGCAAAAATAATGATGGTGGAAGTCAAGCCAAGTCCTTACTGTACTTTTACACTTAGATCTCTCCTCAAGCTGTCACCCTGGGTAGAGTGCCATAGCATCACAGATCACAGCAACCTCCAACTCTTGGGCTCAAGTGATTCTCCTGCCTCTGCCTCCCAAGTAGCTGGGACCACAGAAGCCCGCCACAATGCCCGGCTATTACTTGGTTGTAGCCGTCACTGTTGTTTGGCAGGTCCAGGCTGGATTCAAACCCACCAGCTCAGGTGTATGTGGCTGGCACCTGAGCTGCTTGAGCCACAGGCGCCAAGCTCTCTTTTCTTATTTTTTTTAAAGACTGCATCTCGGGCGGCGCTTGTGGCTCAATGGGTAGGGCGCTGGCCCCTTATAACAAGGGTGACAAGTTCGAACCCGGCGCCAGCCAGCTAAAACAGCAGGCTGTTGTTGGTGGGCTACTGTAGTCCCAGCTACTTGAGGGCAAGAGAATTGCCCTAGTCCAAGAGCTGAAGGTTGCTGTGAGCTGTGACGCCGCAGCACTCTACTGAGGGTGACAAAGTGAGACTCTGTCTCAAAAAAAAAAAAAAAAAAAAAATTCCTGCATCTCACTTTGTCACCCTGGGTAGAGTGTGGTGGCGTCACAGCTCACAGCAACCTCAAACTTTTGGGCTTAAGCAATTTCCTTGCCTCAGTCTCCCAAGTAGGTGGGACTACAGGCAACCACCCCCACGCCTGGTTATTTCTTAGAGATGGGTTCTCACTCTTGCTCAGGCTGATCTTGAACTCCTGAGCTCAGGCAATTCACCTGCCTCGGCCTCCCACAGCGCTAGGATTATAGGCATGAGCCATAATCTCCGCCCAGCTAGATCCCATATTCATTGATGTCCTTGGATCCAAGAGAGACACTTTCATAATAAAGTAAATATTTTAGTTATAAAGTTCTTAAAACAGTGAGAAACAATGCAACACCCCCAAAACACTATTCCAAATGTATTGCCAAATGGGAGAAATTTTCACTATCACTCCTTTTTTCAAACACCACTAGAGAATTTATACCTGAATTTAACAAATTGCAGAAACAGGACCTAGATCAGGTAAAAGTACAAAGGAGGCAGAAAGTACAACTGAAGCTCATTTGTACTTACTTAATCTGCATAACAAGCCAACAAGATGAATCTATTTCAATTTTAAAATTAAGAAACTGGGCTTGAAGATGTTGAATAATTCACTATCATACAATTACTAAGCATAGAAGGCAGAAAGGGCCTATTTGCCTTAACTGGGTGGGTGTGGTGGCTCACACCTGCAATCCCAAAACTTTGGGAGGCCAAGGCAGGTGGACTGCTTGAGCTCAGGAGTTCAAGACCAGGCTGAGCAAGAGCAACCTGTCTCTACTAAAAATAGAATAACTGGCTCGGCGCCTGAGGCTCAGCGGGCTAAGGCGCCCGCCATGTACACCTGAGCTGGCGGGTTCAAATCCAGCCCGGGCCCGCCAAACAACGACAGCTGCAACCAAAAAGTGGCCGGGCGTCTATAGTCCCAGCTACTTGGGAGGTGGAGGCAAGAGACTCGCTTGAGCCCAGGAATTGGAGATTGCTGTGAGCTGTGATACCACAGCACTCTATCCAGCGTGACAGCTTGAGGCTCTGTCTCAAAAAAAAAAACTAAAAAATAAAAAAATAAAAATAGAATAACTAGCAAGGTGTAGTGGTGCATGCCTATAGTCCCCTGCTCAGGAGCCTGAAGCAAGAGCATCTCTGGAGCTCAAGAGTTTGAGGTTGCTGTGAGCTATAAAGATGCCACAGCACTCTAACTGGGTGACACAGTTAGACTCTGTCTCAAGAAAAAAAAGAAAAACTCAAAAGAAAGAAAAAAAACAACAACCCTCAAACAGTCTCCATTACCACGCATTGCCACTCTCAAGCTCAATGTGATACAAGCACTCATTTCAAGAATCATGTATATTTTCACATTTCTATTCCATTTTTCCAAAAACTGTTTTGTTAAATTACATATTTATTATAAGCAAGTCTCCAGCTTTTATTCAACATTAAATAACCACCCAGATAGTAAATAGCTAAAACTGTAGGTGTGTTTTATTTATCTTTGTACCTTCAGCACATAAATAGGACCTACGTTCAAGATCTTAGGGGATGGATGGATGGATGGATGGACGGACGGACGGACGGACGGACGGACGGATGGACGGGACACTGGACAGTGGCCTGTTTTGAAATGCCATCTGAGTAAGGAAGCATACAGATACATTACAGCCTGCACGCCTCAGTAGGGCAAGGATGCCATGTTTGCCCTTCCATATTTATATACTTAATATTCATTGATATATTAATAGTTATTTTAATATGGATTATAATATCATGTTATATAATATAACTATTAATGCTTAATAGTTATTTTAATGTGTCACTGACAAATCAAAAGTTAACAAGCATTTCCATTAATTTATCAAGAGAGAAAAGTAAGATGAAATGTAGGTGCTTTTCACAACTGATTATGAGCGAGATACCTGAAATTTTATTGTTCTCAGGGTAAAGATTTTAATAAATGAGACCTGACAGAACAATGAAGTTAATAAGGTTTAAAAATGGCAAAAATCATATTCTGAAGAATCATTTCATACACCTAAGCTCAATTACTCTTTTTAAAAATACACATTACCCCAGTAATAATTCTCTACATCCAAAACCCAAGAATGTCAATAGGTCAGCTTCCTTCAACTGTCACTAAGTTTTCTACTGCTTACCTTAAAGGCCATGATGACTATAATGAAAAGAAAAATCTCTAATTCAAAAACGAACTTGATTATAATAAGAGTACCAACAGAACTCAGTAATTTTTCTAACTCATCTTTCCTATTATATACAGTCTAACAAAAACACCATAGTAATTTCTATGACTACTCCTTAAAAAAGTTCCATGAACTCAGTGCACACTAAATAAAAATGCTTTCAGGGGAGGGTAACAAAGTGCTCATAGCAGAGACCTTTGAAGAAAAGCCATTGTGCAGTGAAGTCCTGCTCGAGTGTAATTCTCCCCCCTGATTGCCTACTCTATTATTCACACTTCTAGACTCAGATCAGTGCGACCCCCCACCAGAGGTAGTCTTTCAAATCTTCTCAATAGCGCCCCCTGCCTCTGAGACAGCATGCATCCATTATCATATGTATTTGCAGGCATGGCTGTACATCACATACGAATGCTTCTCATCTTACAACTGGGTTACATTACCAATAAATCCATCATAAGCTGGAAATACGCATCTGATACACCTACCTACCAAACACCATAGCTTAGCCTAGCTTACCTTAAACATGCTCAGAACACTTACATTATCCTATAGTTGTGCAAAATCATCTAACACAAAGCCTATTTTTTTCTCACAAAGCCTATTTTATAATGAAGTATTGAATATCTCATATAATTTATTGAATACTGTACCATAAGTGAAAAACATAATGGATGTCTATATACTTGAAGTTTGGTTTCTATGTGTTGCTTAAAGTCAAAAAATTGTAAGGCAAACTATCCTACGTTGAGGATCTTGTGTATATTTTTTATCCATGGCTGTCTCACCCACAATAAAAAAGAACTGCATTCTACTTCCGCAGCACAAAATGACACCTGGTATTAATGTATGAATATGCTGGCTCGGCACCTGTGGCTCAACGGGCTAAGGCGCCAGCCACGTACACCTGAGTTGGCAGGTTCGAATCCAGCCCGGGCCCGCCAAACAACAATGACGGCTGCAACCAAAAAATGGCCGGGCGTTGTGGCGGGCACCTGTAGTCCCAGCTACTTGGGAGGCGGAGGCAGGAGACTCGCTTGAGCCCAGGAAGTAGAGGTTGCTGTGAGCTGTG
>CAUYRH010028336.1:0-49039 GCA_963574655.1 Perodicticus potto
AATGCATTTTCTTAGTTATTTTGTTATATATTTATATGCTACTATATTCTTAGTAGATTTAAGATGTACCCTTGTAAAATGCACCGTAGGTGTGGTCCCACCAATTACCCTCCCTCCAGCCAGCCTCCCCCTCCCCTCCCCACCTTCTCCGCTTTCCCCTTCATCTTGGGTTATAGTTTGGTTATATCTTTCGTAGAGAAGTGTGGGTTAAATCTTTAATCCAGTGAGAGTCTATCTTAGTTAATGGTGAAAGGTGTGGGTCCAGTTTCACTATTCTACAGGTCACCAGCCAGTTCACCCAGCACCATTTGATAAATAGGGAATCTTTTCCCCACTGTATGTTTTTAATTGGCTTAACAAAGATCAAATGATGGTAAGTATCTGGGTCCATCTCTTGGTTCTCTATTCTGTTCCCTATATCTACCTCTTTGTTTTTGT
The DNA here is from genome assembly GCA_963574655.1 of Perodicticus potto. Lineage (NCBI taxonomy): Eukaryota > Metazoa > Chordata > Mammalia > Primates > Lorisidae > Perodicticus > Perodicticus potto. The sequence continues at coordinate 439 of CAUYRH010028336.1, forward strand.
GCCAGTACCATGCAATTTTGATCACTATTGATTTATAGTATAGTCTGAGGTCTGGTAGTGTGATTCCTCCTGCTTTGTTTTTATTTATGAGTAATGTCTTGGCTATTCAAGGTTTTTTCTGATTCTATATAAAATGAAGTATTATTTTTTGGAGGTCTTTAAAGTATGACAGTGGTGTTTTAATAGGGATTGCATTAAAATGGTATATTACTTTGGGTAGTATGGACGTTTTAACAATGTTGATTCTTCCCAGCCATTAGCATGGTATGTTTTCCATTTGTTAACATCTTCAGCTATTTCTTTTCCTAGAGTTTCATGGTTCTCTTTATAGAGATCTTTCACATCCTTTGTTAGTTAAACTCCCAAATATTTCATCTTCTGTGGCGCTACTGTGAAAGGACTAGAATCCTTGACTGTTCTTTCAGCTTGACTATTGTTGGTATATGTAAAGGCTACAGATTTTTGAGTATTGATTATGTAACCTGAGATACTGCTGTATTCCTTGATCACTTCAAGGAGTTTTGTAGTTGAATCCCTGGTGTTTTCCAGATATACAATCATATTATCTGCAAAGAGTGAAAGTTTGATCTCCTCTGACCCTATATGGATACACTTGATAGCCTTTTCTTGACTGATTGCGATGGCTAAGACTTCCGTTACAATGTTAAAAAAGCAGTGGAGACAAAGGGCAACCTTGCCCGGTTCCTGATCTGAGTGGAAATGATTTCAATTTAACTCCATTCCATATGATATTGGCTGTGGGTTTGCTGTAGATGGCCTCTATCAGTTTAAGAAATGTCCTTTCTATACCCATTTTCTTACGTATTCTGATCATGAAAGGATTCTGGATATTATCAAAAACTTTTTCTGCATCAATTGAGAGAATCATATGGTCTTTGTTTTTTATTTTGTTTATGTGCTGAATTATATTTATAGATTTATGTATATTGAATCAGCCTTGAGACCCTGGGATAAAATCCACTTGGTCATGGTTTATAATTTGTTTAATGTGTTGCTGGATTCTGTTGCTAGGATTTTTTTTTTTTTTTTTTTAAATAGAGCCTCAAGCTGTCACCCTGGATAGAATGCTGTGGCATCACAGCTCACAGCAACCTCCAATTCTTGGGCTCAAGAGAGTCTCCTGCGTCTGCCTCCCAAGTAGCTGGGACTACAGGTGCCCGCCACAACACCTGGCTATTTTTTGGTTGCAGCCGTCATTGTTGTTTAGCTGACCCAGGCTGGATTTGAACCCACCAGCTCAGGTGTATGTGGCTGGCACCTTAGCCCGTTGAGCCACAGGCACTGAGCCGCTAGGATCTTATTGAATATTTTTGCATCAATATTCATTAGAGATATTGGTCTATAATTTTTTTTCTTGTTGGGTCTTTTCCTGATTTGGGGATCAAGATGATGTTTGCTTCATAGAATGTGTTGTATTCCTTCATTTTCTATATTTTTGAAAAGATTGAGTAATATAGGTACTAATTCCTCTTTAAAGGTTTGGTAGAATTCTCATGTGAAGCCATCTGGTCCTGGACTTTTCTTTATGAGGAGATTTTGGATAGTTGACACTATTTCAGAGCTTGATACAGGACTGTTTAACATTTTCACTTCATTCTGCTTAGCTCTAGGAAGGTGGCATGCTTCCAAGTATTGGTCTATTTCATTCTGATTTTTGTATTCCTGAGAATAGAGTTTCTTGTAATATTCATTAAGGATTTTTTTAATTTCTGAGGAGTCTGTTGTTATTTCATCTTTGTTATTTCTGTTTGACATAATGAGAGATTTTGCTCATTTATTACTGGTTAGGTTAGGCAAAGGTTTATCTATTTTATTGACCTTTTAAAAAAACCAACTTTTTGATTTATTGAGCTGTTTTATAATCATTTTTTTTTTCAATTTCATTTAATTTTGGTTATTTCTTTTCTTCTGCTGGGTTTGGGATTGGAATGTTGTTCCTTTTCTAGTTGCTTGAGATGTCCCATTAAGTTTTTAACTTCTCTTTCCATTTTCTTAAGGCTTGCAATGCTATAAATTTCCCTCTTAGGACTGCCTTTGTTGTATCCCCAGAGTTTGTGGTAATTCATGTCTTCATTTATCCTTTTGTTCCAAAAATTTGGTAATTTCCTTCTTAATCTTGTCTATGACCCAGCTATCATTCAACATAAGGTTATTTAGTTTCTATGCTTTTGTTTGAGTATGCAGATTCCTACTGCTACTGAGTTCAAATTTTATTCCATGATGGTCCAAGAAGATGCTAGGAATGATTTCTATTCTTTCAAATTTGCTGAGGTTAGACTTGTGACCTAAGATGTGATCAATTTTGGAGTATGTTCCATGGGCTGATGAGAAGAATATGTATTCAGTTTTGTTTGGATGGAATGTTCTGTAGATGTCTCTTAAATCCAATTGTTTAATGGTTAAGTTTAAGTCTAAAATTTCTTTGCTTAGTCTCTTATTGGAGGATCTATCCAATACAGCCAAAATGGTGTTACAATCTCTGACTATTATGGAGCTGGAGGAAATCAAGTTAGGTCATGTCTATTAGAGTCTGTCTTATACATTGAGGTGCATTCTGGTGGGGGGAATAAATGTTAATAATTGAAATCTCATCATGTTGAGTGTTGCCCTTAACAAATATGAAGTGACCATCCTTAGTTTTCCTTACTTTTGTTGGTTTAAAGTAGGCATCCTCAAACTTTTTAAACAGGGGACCAATTCGCTGTCCCTCAGACCGTTGGAGGGCCAGACTATAGTTAAAAAAAAAACTATGAACAAATTCCTATGCACACTGCAGATATCTTATTTTGAAGTAAAAAACAAAACAGGAACAAATACAATTCACACGCTGCATGTGGCCCGTGGGCCATAGTTTGAGGACCCCCTGGTTTAAAGCCTATTGTATCTGCGAATAAAATTGCAACACTTGCTTTTTTTGATTGCCATTTGCCTGAACTATAGATGACCGTTCCTTCACCCTGAGAGTATGTTTATCTTTTAAGGTAAGATGAGATTCTTGTATGCAGCAGATATCTGGACAGTATTTTTGTATTCAGTCAGCCATCCTGTTCCTCTTTAGAGGAAAATTTAAGCCATTAATATTAATTGAGTATATTAATAAGCTTGGTAGTATTTTGGGTATCAAGTTTTTCGAAAGTCCAGTGGGCATTTTTAATCCTTTCGCCGCTGTAGAAGTTGGAATTTGATCAAAATTTTCTGAGTGAGTTTACTTTGGTGGTAGAGGATTGTGCTGGTCATTATGGAGGATAGGTCTGAAAATATCCTGGAGAGCTCATTTAGTTATGGCAAATTTCTTCAACATGTGAATGTCATTAAAGTATTTAATTTCTCTATCATAAATGAAACTCAGTTTAGCTGGATACTGGATACTGGATCCTGGGTTGAAAGTTATTTTATTTTGGGAGGTTAAAGGTTGGTGACCACCTTCTTCTAGCTTGAAAAGTTTCAGCAGACACATCTGCAGTCATTCTAATATTCTTCCCCTTGTAGGTTATGGTTTTCTTACATTTGGCTGCTTGCAGAATTTTCTCCTTCATATTAACTTTGGTGAAGTTAATTATAATGTGTCTGGGAGATGATTAATTTAGGTTGAGTCATGCTGGCGTTCTGAAACTGTCTGCTATCTGAATTTCAGAATCTCTTGCCATGTTTGGGAAGTTCTCCACAATTATATCTTTGAGAAGAGCATCTGTGCCTTTCAAAACCACCTTGTTGCCTTCAGGAATTCCAAGAAGGCGAATATTAGTTTTCTTTGAATTGTCCCAGAGCTCTCTGAGAGAATGATCCATTTTTGCTCTCCACTTGTCTTCCTCTTTGAGTGCTTGGGAGCATTCAAAAGTTTTTTCTTCAATGTCAAAAATCCTTTCTTCTGCCTGTTCCATTCTGTTCCTGAGGGATTCTACTGTATTTCTCAGATCTTTGAGGGCTGCAAATTTTTGCCTCAATGTGTCAAAATCAGTATCTTTGTCTTTGAATTCATTGAATTCTTGGAACAACTTTTGAAATGCTCCTTGAATTTCTAATTCCAACTTTATTTCCATTCTGTTAATCTTATTTGCAATCCAAATTCTGATTTCAATTTCTGACATCTCATCCATTTGTTTATGAATGGGATCTTTGGGTGTTTCTGTCCTGTCATTCCTTAGGGGAGTTGATCTACTCTGATTATTCATTTGACAAAGTTTTTCCACTGATTCCACCCTATGATTGTTTTTCACCATTTGGCTAGATGAGTAGATATGGTGAAATTGGATTGGGGTCACCTGGAATAATGATTAACCAGCCCTTTGCACAATAGCTGGGACTGGTGACTGCAGGTTTTCCCCTACAGCTTTGCAAAGGACCTATACAGTACTACAGCCTGAGACACTGGGGATCTGCATGGTGTGGTGGGGCTCACTGGCTCTGTCTTGTTTTCAGTTGGTCTGTGTCCAATCCTAGTGAATCAGTAACTCTAGGTTGACATCTCAGCTGTGTAGAAATGCAAGCAATGATGACACCCCACAGCCCACAGGCAACAACTGGAAAAGGAAAGTCAAACCTTCCCACGACAACACAACCAGGGCACTTGGATGGTCCTTGGGTGATTTGCCCAGATCAAGAGTTGCAAATCAAGTGGGAGATAGCAGGAGTCTTCAGGCAGCTCAAGTATGACTCACTCTGGTGCTCCATGGAGTCAGAAGGGCCCACCCAGCAAATGAATTAGTCCTGGAAGGTTGATGTATCCTTCCCCATCTTGCATCTCTATCACTCCCAGTTACTGGTAAACCTGCAGGGCTGTGACCCAGTTCCCTCCAATGAGCAGATGCACCAGGGTTTGTGCCTGCCTGAGTCACTGGGAGATCTATGTCTCCCTGGCCAGGCCACTGCACTCTGCCACCAGCTGGCAGGGGATCTGAAGTCTGACTACCTCAGGTGTTTAATGGGGGCTAGGGAATTTCACTCAGTTTCAGCCCTACCCCCAATTTATGTTGCCACCACTTATATTGTTAAAGAATTTGCATTTATTTCCCAGCTGTATTCCCCTGTGGGTCAGGCACTGTTTGAGTTCACAGAAACTGCCACTCAGCACTCCTCTGTGCCTCTGCTGCTGTGCCAATTCTCATGGAGCTGGGGTCTCTGTCTCCGCTGCACTCTGTGTTGGGGTGGGTGCGGTGAGAGCTTTACAAATGACTCTTAGTTCCTGCCCTTCCCTGGGGTAATGATACTGCCTCCTTTGCTTTTGTCCTAGCTATGCTCCCCTAGGGGCCAGTTGTGTCTTGGTCTCATAAAAGCAGCAATTCTAACTCAGCCTGGTGTTGGGCGTATACTGCCTCTGCACGTGCATGGATTCTATTATCTGTCCCTGCTGTGCCTGGCCCAGGCAGGTACCCCCTCAGGCATACCTCTGCTCATGGGGCCTGCATTTCCATCCAGATCTGTTCCACTGTGGCTGTGACTGGAGCAGAGGCCCAGCTCTGCTCTCTCCTCTGTGGGGCACCATCTCTTCCTCTCTCATATGGCTCCCTCACTCCACAGTCCCCGCTTTATACACATGCCACCAAATCAGCACAGACTTGTAACCACCCATGCCCTGTCCACATCTCTCAATAAAATGCCCAACAATATGGACTCCATGGGGCATAGACTTCCAGAACATCGGCTGAGAGTGGAGGGGAGTGCTGGGAGTTCAGAATTGTGGTTAGAGTATATGTTCGGTTTTATGCATGGTGGAGAGTGCCATGGCACACTAGTGGGTCCTCTTTGGGGAAGGAGTTCTGTTTTTTAGAAGGTCTCTTCTGTGGGATAAAATAGGAGGAGATCTGAACTCTGCTCACTTCTTTGCAAAAAGTATACTTGGAGCTGTTCTCATGGGGTAGGGCACTCCCATCTGCTTGGCTATGGGTTTTGTACCTATTGTTTGTTTCCATGGGTTGCAGCTCATCTCAGCAGGAGTGATGTGCGCTCTTCAATCTTCTCTCTTGGCTCAGCTCCAAACTATCAGCTTACTTGCTAAAATTCTGTCCTTAAACTCTCCTGTGCATGGGAGCCTCTGTGTAAGGCTGGCTCCAGTCAGAGGCGATCTTGCCTCTTCCCCATGTCTTTTAATTTTTAAGTCAGTTTCCTCATTAATAAAAAAGAGATAATAGTATTTTCTCTGATTATATGACATAGGGATATTGAGAAGGTAAAATAAAATAGTAAGCATTAAAACACTTTGAAAACATTAAAACACTCTAAAAGTGATGGGTGTATGTGTGTGTGGTTATTGTGTGAACATGTATATGTGACTGATAAAAAATAATAAATCCTTATTTGGCTCTAGTTTTATTATTTTTGGAAGTGCAAGTCATCACTCTCTAAAAAGTTTAGAGAAAAAACAGTCTGTCCTGTTGTATATTTTCTTTAAATGTCATGAACAGGACACTTTTCATATAATTTATTTTGACTTCTTGGAAAGACTGTATGTGAAATTGACTCTGCCAAGGCTTCAACATGGACTCCTAAGACATCATGCTCTTGTATATTTGGTTTGAAGTCCTTTTTAATCTTCAAGGATTTTATAAATATCAACCAATTCCTCCTACTTTCATTTCCTAACAGCTGGTGTAAAATTGATGTATTCCTTGGGGCTCCAAGTGTGTTAATATATAATTACCATGAATTCATCCTTTCAAAATGAATTTCACCTCACATTTACATATACTCTCCAAAATAGGAGGGACAGAAAAGTAAATGTTCTTTATAAAGATAAATTTAGATAACACCATGTAGTTTTCCTATGGATGAGCAAAACTAATTTAAGATGACAGAAAAATTGGCTGAAATTATTGCATTGTACTTTATTGAGGAACTTGAATGTACCAAATAAATTAACAACTAATTATGAACTTTATAAAAGGGTGTGACATTTTCCTATGATTCTTTTGGGGCACATTTGAGAAATTCTGACCCATTTGCCTCTCCTTCCTCTTTAGGCTTCTTTACCTGAAAGAACTGATCTTCCAGAATTTTTTGTTGCTTCTTATAAGTGGCCTGGATGGACTCATGGTCCGCTGGATCAAAAAAATTGTGCTGCATCCTGGGCATTTTCCACTGCAAGTAATGATTTCATTTTAATTACTTCCTTTAAAACTTCCCATTTGACTCTAGAGACTGAGATGATAATTAAAATATTTTTAAAATCTGAATATTAATGTATGATCAGTTAAAATAAAATGTTATTCTGAGTGGAGAAAGCAACCTGAAGAGTATGTAAAAGCTCAATATTTAGCCTAAAAATTGTTTTTTATTTTTAGGTGTAATTTTAAATGGAGAGTGAATCACAACAGCAACAAAATGAAGTTGCTAAAATTTGTCTATGGAGAGTTAAGACCAGATAATAAAAAAGGGTATTAAGGTTCTTCATTTATAATGTTATCTGTAATCCTAATACACATGTAGATACACACACCTAATCCTTAATTTTTTTTTTGTAAGAGTAGAATAATATATTTAATTATTAATCTAATTTGATATAAATACTTTAAAACTAAATAATAATGGATCAAATGAGTTTATGTTATTTTAAATAAATATAAGCAAATGCACACAGTATAGAGGTTTTGACTTAAAAGTAATATGCCTGATCTCTTAATAAGAGTAGGTTCTAAATTAATACTGCTCTTACTTAAAAAGGGCAAGGAATGCCTCTTTTAGAGCTACATTCAAATAAGTTCACAAGTCAAATCAATGAGTTACTCAGGTCAATCCCGTGATGTGGTCTCTAAAACTCCACTGGAGAGAGTATTGGTTATATCTCAGCAATTAAATACAACCCAGCCTTATGGTGATGGCCACTATCACATATCTTTGTAAAACTATGCTGTAGGGTATGTAGGTAACTTCAGGGGTGCTCCAAAAGTTTAAATGCTGAAGTATTGCAAAGTGAGTACACAGGCTGTCAGAGAAGTCAGTTCTCTAAGGGCAGCATACCCTGGGACAAGAGAAGTGCTGATATTTTCATGTGAATATCATTGCTTCATCACGTCAGCCAGATCATTCCACAGTGATTTTGGCAGAAGCATCGTGGTAGCCACACTCCCCTCAGGAGAGGCTAAATCTACCAACTTCATACTATTGCCCACATCCCCAGCATCAGGGCTCTCTCTCCGCCTCTCTAATGCTGCTAACATGTTAGGGACCCTTTCAGAGCCCTGTTTCAGATGAGTGAGGGGAGATTTAATCAAATAAATCATCAGTCGTTTTATGTTCATGTAGTTAGTATATTACACATTCTGGTAAGAATTTTGCCTTAAATTTAAAGTAAACCAGTTATTTCTGAAGATGCCTAAGGAAAATTGTTAGTGCTGGAATACTGAGAGTCACTTGCTAGGCTGGAGGTACATTTTGTGTGTACTCTGCACACGGCTAAGTCTGGATTGTCCTCCTACCTAACTCAGGAAAACACCAGAGGGAGGATTTGCACACCTTCTATAGTTTTAGAGGACACAGGTTTGTGTATTCAGTATGGTAAATCAGGTTGATTTTGTATATGTGTGTTATTTAAGAAAACAATAAACTAAATTCTCATAAAAAATTATGTTAGGATAGGTACTAATAGTTAAAATAAGAAAAAATATCTCTCAGGGAAACTAAAAATTATAAAATGGAATAAATAAGACAAACCAAATATTGTGAGAGGCAGAAGGGAAAAAGGTGTTTGGAGTACTAGGAGTAATACATGTCACAGAGTCGATTTGGAGACAGAATAAAATAAGCAGAGACAGTAACAGAGAATGTCTCAGTGGCAATGCCCTATGAAAGCTTTCAAAAGGGAGGAAAACAATTGGCAGAACTGCATCATTCTTAAATCTTCTGACCTTTTCTAAATATTTCAAGTGAATTTGGAGTAAACCTTCATTGAGATTCAGAAATGTCTGCCTAAGAACAACACTTTGCATAACATTAGAATTGAAAACACTTAGCCTTTAGTTGAAATCTGCAGATTCATGGGGCTAGAAGAGATCTTGGAAGTCACTTTTTCAAGTCTCTTGTTTTAATGAGGGAGGTTCAAATAGCTGAAGTGACTTACCCGAAGCGGGAAGACAAGAAGTATCAGAAATAATCCTGAAATCCAGGCTTTCAACTACCGGAGTACTGTTTTCTCTGCACTGTAAAAGTATTTCCTGTATGAAAGAATAGTTACCCTAACATTTAAAAAATTCGGTTTGATTTTGATCTCCTGTACTGAATGTCAAAGCACAAAGAGTTACTGTTTTAGGAAATAGGGAATAATTTTTTTGAGGATATCAGCAGTGGTAATATGACATTTGCTCCTATGAAATACATCCTGACCCAATAATAGATGGGCATCGAAAAGGATTTAGGTTACAGATTTAACACATGATGAGCATCTAAAACATGTCAGTAATGTCCCACAGCACTATACACATCCTGTAGTTACATAAAAACCATGTGTATAAAGAGATACATCTGTAAGTGAACTATTTTAATATAAATTATTTTGGAAAAGTTCTAAATGAACACCTGTAGGGTTCTAGTACACTGATAATTTTGATGAGGAAAAAAGACTGTAACCTCTACTGACAAAAATGAATCAAATAGAAGAAAATTTATTACTTTGTTACCTTTTATTTAAAGTGAAAAGAAATTCCATTTCAAGAATGAGACTGTATGAAGTATATAACAACAAAAACAAGTCTGTATTGATAAGGCATACACCTCAACATTTTTATGATGATGAGCAAACCATTACTTGCATGAGTTTATCATGATCAAAACGATGGCAGGTACTGGTATATTAGTTTCCCTAGTTTATTATTCTGCAAGGTCAGAACTATGCTTTTCTTGCTTCTTATTCGTCATTGTAATTTTCAGTGCTACAGTCCCTGTCAACAAATGTACTACAGAAAGAAATGAACTGATAACAACAATGATAGAGAATTATGTAAACAGAAGAATAGAAGGTTTAATCATGCAAAGTTAGTGTATATATAAATATACAACTAATATTTTGCTTAATAATAGTTATAATAAATAGTAGTTTAATTTTCTCTTAGTTATGTTAGAGTAGTGTCATGGCTCAAAATAGTTTCCAAAATAATTTTAAAAAGCAAGTAAAGTTTTAGCAAGAAAAGAAAGTTTATTAATAACCTGCACAGCAAGTTGGGCCCTGTCCTAGTGATTGCAGCCTCCATGGAAAGGATTTCTTGGAGTCGAACACCCAATTTTGAGGAATATCACCTGCTTTTTGGAAGTCTTCCAGGATCTTAATGAATTCAGTTCTCAAAACAACCCACCTGTAAATTCTTAATCAGCTTTATTTCTGTAATAACCCAGTCACCCAAAATAATCCAAAATAGCCTAACCTCATCTGTCATTTGCTGTGTTCATACCTAGCTAACTACCTCAGTTATATATGCCATTATATATTATTGGTTACATGTATAGTTACATATAGTATTATAGAATATATATGTAATTACATATGTAGCTATATGTAATTGTATTATTTATAACGAATATTAATATTAGTCAATAATAGTTCTATAGTTAATTATTACAGCTATAACTAATAACATATTCACCTTGTGCCGTATGTATGTATAAATAAGCTGAGTTCTATATCTATTGAAAAAAGATTAAGGTAATGAGTTTCATTCATATTATGAGCTTAAAACTGTTGTATGTAGCTTTTAGATATTACATAAAATAAATTCACATTAATCTGGGTAGTTTAAGTGTGGGCAGTTAAATTAGATACCAGTTTTAAAAATTGAGAATTCTATTTACTCCAATATATTAGATTAGCATGATTAAATTTCTAAGTAATATTTCTATGATCAGTAGTTTTAATTGCCCCAGTTTAGATGTATTCATTTAAAAAAATTTACCCAGTCAGGCACAGGGGCTCACGTCTGTAATCCCAGTATTATTTGGAGGCTGAGTTAGGGGGAATCCTTTGATATCAGGAGTTCCAGACCAGTCTGAACAAAGCAAGCCTCCCTTCCATCTCTATTAAAAATAGGAAAAGCAACATATGGCTCTTGCCCTCCAAGAGTTTCACTGGATGGATTTCTAATGAAGAGTTCAGAAGTATATATAACATAAAAGGAACAAGGAGCTAAGAAACTTCTCAAAGTCAATAAGACAGTGGGACAATACCAAAATAGGAGAAAGATTATGACTGAAATTATGACTCAGTAAAGTGGATGGAATACATAGATATGGGTTCCTTGTTATTTGGGCTTTGTATTAAATTATATACTGTTTTGAGGATTAGCTTACATTTCAAACAAAAAGGGCTATGCAAATTATAAGAAATATTATGTGCCATTTGAATATTAATCAATATTCTATTTGAAACAGGTGTGGCAGCTGACCGAATAGCAATTCAGTCTAAGGGTCGATACACAGCTAACCTGTCCCCTCAAAATTTGATCTCTTGCTGTGCCAAGAATCGTCATGGATGCAACAGTGGAAGCATTGATAGGGCTTGGTGGTACCTGAGAAAACGTGGGTAAATAGCTACCCAAAATGTATTTCTAAGATTCTTATGATGCTGTTAGAATGAGGAGAAAAAAAGTTATTTCAAGATTTTTATACCCCAATTTGGAAATGCATATGCTACATCTGTATAAATACATATGCTGTGTTTAAATATATATTATATTTTTCATCTATTCATATTAAAATCTCTTAGAAATAATTATTGAAAAGGGTATATATTTCTAGCTAAATTAATGTGAATTTGACTTTTGGAGACTCAAACCTTTTCTTCTTGTTGTTGTGAGTCAAGTCTCCACAGACAGAATAAAGTATTCAATGTTGCTAATATCACTGTTGTGCCTTTCAGTTACATAGGTGGATAGATAGACAATGCCAGATAAAATTAGACTAAAAATCAGAAGAAAATAAACAAATGAATTATAGTTGTCTCAACTCATCAATATCATTCATTAACATTTCTGATTTCATTGATGAAAAATGGCTGGTTGCATTTCCTTCCTCTCACATTGCCTGATACACAGCACTCCGTGTGTCTACTAATCTACTGAAGAGCTGAGTTATTCGGCTAAGAAAACTGCAGCTGATAACTAGTGGTACACATAGATATTCCTCACTTGTCCCTTTTTCATCCACTCAATGCTCTAGGGCTTCTCTAAAACAGATGCTCTGAAGAGTGTGCCATATATTGATAGATGGCAATAAATTGTTTAAATTTTTCATATGTTTTACTTAATAAAGCAGTGCTTCAGATGGGCAATTTGGACAGATATCCTCCTGGTGTTAATGCTTAATTGGCCTCCATATTATACTGATAAAAATAAAAGACCATTAGGAGCTTACAAATATAAATTATCATTGAGATCCAATTAAATCTCACTTTATTAGTCTGCTTGGGCTGCCATAACAAAATACCATAGACTTAGTGGCTTAAACAATATACATTTATGTTCTGGAGGCTGAAAAATGCAAGATCAAGATGCTGGCTAATTTGGTTCTTGGTAAGGGACCTCTTTCTGTCTTGGACCACAGATAGAATTATTATTAAAAATGAATTGAAGAAAGATTTTAAAAATTATAATGAAGAAATAGAGAAGGTTAAGGGAGTATAATGTGATTGAGTTTCTGTATTAGAGTCAGTCAATGTTTTGAAAGTTATGCATGCAAGTCCTCACAATAATTTATGAATATTTAAGGCAGTAAAATTGAATTTACACTGGATATTATGGTATTTTCCTAAATGCCATCTTTGCTTCTTTGCTTATTCCTCATAGACTGGTATCCCATGCATGCTACCCACTTTTCAAGGGCCAAAATGCTACCAATAATGGATGTGCCATGGCGAGTAGGTCTGATGGGCGGGGAAAACGGCATGCCACAAAGCCATGTCCCAACAACATAGAGAAATCCAACAGAATCTACCAGTGTTCACCTCCATACAGAGTCTCTTCAAATGTAAGTCCAAATGGTGAGAAATGATAACATTTGACTTTCTTAAAAATGTATGGATCTTATCTTTTAAAAAATATTTGAATCTATTACATTCTAAATTAAATGTTATGTTTTCAAGTATAATTTTTTTTGCATATTGGTGTATTTTTATTCAAGACATTTTAGGGTGCATATACTTTTTTTTTATTAAGTCATTTGTACATAGATCATACATACATTTATGCCATTATATGTTTCAATGTGTTGATTATTTGTACAAATTGGAGTGCTTACATGCTACTAATCAACATAGTTTTCACCTCATTTGCTCAATTACAGCATTAAGACATTTGTGTTCTACACCTGATAGATCCAACTTGTACTTGCATTATGCTTCATAGGTCCCCCTAAAGTATCCTCTAAAGACTTTCAGGTTGGGTATGATTTCTAATCTCTGTAATATTAACAGTATAAAGAATTGGCTTAAATTCAAAAATGCTTATGGAAATAGAGTTTTAAAATTATGTTCTATAATGCATGTGTATACACATACATACATGTATGTACTATAAGCTTGACAATTACAGCCAAGTAAAACACTTTTTCCCTGACGTTTTTGTAGTTGTAGCTCATTTTATCATTATTTTGCCTTGCTCCACAAAGTAATTAAATAGGACATGGCCATAATAGGAAGAAGATTCTCTTGCATTCTAATTAGTCATACTAAAAATTTACTCAATCATATCAGGCCTTCTTATTTTCAGAAACTCTGAACCTTTGGTGATTCCAGTTATCTCCAGAATATAATTCAATATTCTTATCATGGCACCATGGCTTTCATTACTTACTACTTTTGTAGACTTCTGTACTGCCATCATCTACCACCTTTACCTGGCAATAATACTTCTGATATATAAGACTAGTCTTTGTTCCCCAGCATCTACCTCCTCTACCTGGCAATAATGCTTCTTATATATAAGACTAGTCTCTGTTCCCTACATATATTCTGGTCTTTCATATTTTTCTATTTAGCTAGGTGATAATTCCTCTGACCCCAGAGGTCATTCCACCTTTCCATCAGGTGAAATGCCACGTGAATGTCAAGGCCCAGCTCAAAACTTCATCTTCTTTGCATGAAGTTGCCCTTGCTTCTTAGGCAAGGTTAATTTCTCTTTTTTGTTTGTATTCATGGCACTTTGCCTTTGTTCTTATAGTACATCTTATTGTATATCACGGACTAATGACATTAGTTGTGGTGTTGTCTTTCTATTCCACCAAACCTTCAATACTTTGAGGATAGGTGCAAATATTGTTTTTACTGCAGTTTCTGGTATGTACCTTGTGCTTACTGTGTACACAAGAATGAATGAATAAATGAATGCTTTGCTTCCCTGATGAGGGCTGAATGAAACATATTGGGAGGTAACACAGAAATCTTTGCACTAAAGCTACTGAGGAACATCACTAAACAATCATTTGGCATAAGTCTTGTGATCGAAAGATTAGGGGTAACATTAACCTCCACTGATTAAACATGATTTTAACTTACCTTGATTAGTTTTTCTTTGTTACCATAAAATGATTTACTGAATTTTTTTTCATTCCAAAATTATTATTTAGTAATAAAAGTTATTAAAACAAATGGGTACATCTTGCCTTTAGTAATTTCATTAATGTGGAATTTCACAAGTATTTTCAAAGCATGACTAAGAATAAATTGAAAATGGTCAGGTTACTTTGGATTATATAACATTTAAATTGATTGTACATCACCTAACATTGTATACCAGCCAATAACCTTAGCATGCTCTGATAATGATGATAATGGTCATTAATATTTTTCCTTCCAGGAAACTGAGATAATGAAAGAAATCATGCAAAATGGGCCAGTTCAAGGTAAGCTTGGATGAAATATAGGGTTGTTTTATTAATTCCTTTAATACAGAAGATTGCATTGACCTTGAAGGCAGAATGGGGACCAAAGACCCCATTCTTGGCAAGAGAAAACACCCCAGAAAAAGGGAAAAATTAAAAAGTAGGCTGAGTGAGATAGAACAAAGAAAAGTCAGCTAGTTTGACTTTAAACCTGTTGCTGCTAAATTTCTTATTTGCACAAGTTTTCTACTTTTCCTAGAGCTCTGGTCTCTTAAGGATACAATTTACTAACACCCCTGTTGGGTCTATAAACACTCTGAGGAATAATGGCCACAGAAGATGCTGTGACAAAGCCTAGAAAGATAAATTAACTAGGCCATTTCCTGCCTGGTAAACAGTCAAAACAAATCCCCATTGTAGAGATTTATATTTGGCTGGGACAGAGATCAAGGGAACAGCTTGTGCCCTGAAATATGGGCAAGAGAGCTTATGTCCCTTATCACAGAAGAAGACCCTCTGTGGTGGTGATGAGAGGAAAATTCCTCTCTCTCACCAATTATTCAGAAGAAATTGCCTCCAGTGGAGTTTACTCTACAGGAAACTAACAGAGTTTAACACCTCCCTAGAAATCTGTGTATGTGACTTCAAACAAGAGGCTGCTCTCACACAAAACTCAGGTTCCAGATTTCTTAAGACTGCTCAGACCCTTAAAGTTAATGATTATAAAAACAATAAGTGCTAATATACTCACTCAAAAAAACTACTGACATCTTTGTTCCCGTCCTCAAGTTACCTTTTGGGCTAATAAACAAGTAGTCTTCAATAAAAACTGAGTGGATCTGACACTTGGGGCCACCATCAGAACCCCGCAAACAGACAGTGGTCCCCTAAGTTCCCACGTTTAAAAATTCTATTCTGCGTGTCTTGTCTCTTTTTTTCTCATTGTTTCTAACTTTATATTTCTTCAGTTGGTTGCTGCCAGATCCATAGGTCTTAACAGACTCTGCCACTGGGGCAGGACCCCGACAGAGTACATGTAAAAGAAGTTTAGTAAAAGAAAAAAAACTTTTACTTTAAGAGTATTCAAAGTTTATAAGTCAACTACTGGGACTCATGCCTATAATCCTACTACTTGAGAGGTGTGAGGATTGCTTGAGGCCAGTAGTTCAAGGCGGAATAGGCTAAAATCATGTCATTGCTTTTTAGTCCAGGAGACAGAGATCCTATCTCTAATAAGAATAAATAAATGAAATTTACTAAAAATAATTTAAAAGTATCTATAAGGGATTCACTGTTTTAAAATCAGTGCAATTATAGGAGATATGCTTATCAAATAACTTCATTAGCTTCCATTTTATTTTTAGAACATAGACTTATTCATAAACTGAGCTATTAAATATTAATGACACATTTGATAAAAGTCAGCTGTCTTTCCAAAATGATCACGAATGAGCAGAGAGAGTTAAACATGAAATACCAAGTGATTTGCAATGAGGCTTACTTTATTCATTCAATTATATTAAGAACCATACATACATATTTCCTAACCTTCAGTTTAAATACATTAGGTAAGAGATTAGAAACAAAATTGAGGATTAATAGTAGAAACCAAGTAGATATTTTTCCTTTCTTCTAGCTCAATAAGCCAGCATAATTTTTGTGTTTTACAAAAGGCTTTCAAGTTTGATCAATTCTGTTAAGTGTGTAGTTAAGAGTAAACTGTGAATAATAAAACAATTCAGTGACTTATTGTATGTTGACAGATTTATATTATACCATCTCTGATAATAGTTTCTTTTCTTTAAATAGTGAATTTTATTTTGTAGCATTGCCATGGATAAGGGTAAAATTTACAGAATGTATTTCCTAGGTAAACATTGCCTTGATATTCATGGAAGTACAAATCCAATGATGCCTAAAATGAAAATTCAGGCTGCAAACGCTGAATGGTTCAAAGAATATTATCAATGTAGTTGACTATAAAATAAGTCAAATTAAATTTGAAACACTTCATATACACTTAAGGAACTGTGGGTGTGTTTTTGTTTTTCCGAATGCTGATCTAATCAGTATTTGCTCAATTTAGCAGGAATTACGGATTTTGCGATTTTATTGGAAAGATTGTTTTTGATCATTAGCACCATTTAGCATTTATTGAAAAACCAGAACTTAAAAACATGTCCTGTATTTAATTTTAAAAATACAGTGACCTTACAAAAAAAAAAAACAAAACCCTGAATTAAATGAAGAAAAGCTTTCTCCCAGCTTACAGTTACATAATTTGTTGGCTGTTACAGGGTAGAAGGAATTCATGTCTAATTTCAATGTGTGCTTCATGAAATGGTGCTTATGTGATAAATCTGAAGGAGCACAGGTCTTTGATCTCAGGCTACTTAACTGACTTTGGGTAATTTACTTAACTTCTCTGAATCTTCACAACAAGGTGTTACTGTTTCAAGGGTTTCCCCCCTCTACCTCTTTTAAAAATTAGTCAACAAAATTGGTTCATAATTATTTAAAATAGAGAGCACCTTAGTTTTATTTTATGGCCATATACCTAGATCTTCATGAGTTTTACATACTAAATCAAAAAAAAAAAAAGAGGCACAATATCAAAGCAATAAAATAAAAATGCAAGTTATTCATTAATCATTTAACAATGAATTTGTTGAGAAGATTTGTTACGAAGCTGCTTCCTGACAGGCTGAGCCAGGAGCAAGAGACAGAGCAGAGCCATCCTGACCTGATGCATGCTGTAACTCCACGTCCTGATTTGCTGCAGTTTTCCAAAAGTACAATTGCAGTAGAATAGCTTATATAGGTACATGTTTGTGGGCTCATCAAGTCTGTTTTGGTGTCCCAGTTGAAGGGAGAAGCCACCTTCGAGGTGCTTTTGGTTGCTTCTCATCCTTTTCTTTAGGGCAGTTTAGTTTTTCAGCAATGAAGAATATATTTTATTCATGTTGCTTAGAGAAAAGTTGAATTATAAGACCTGAAGGAGTCAATGGTTCTATAGAAAAGAAAACCCACTAGCAATATCTTCATATTTTTGTAAGTAGGTAGAATGCCGATTGACTCTTTTTGCTCTAGATGAAACATGATTGTCTGTTCATTATTGTCTGACCTAACATATAAGATTTCCCTCTGCCTCAGTACGAAAAAATGTAAACGCTATTAGAATGCTAAATAAATAGCATTGTGTGTATTCTTCTAAAACGTGTATAGTTAAAAATAAGTATAGGGGATGGACAAAGAAGAAAAGCAGAGATGGGCATAGAGTGCAGATACATAAATTCTTAAAGTCCTATAGAAGTGTGTTTTAGAATAGATAAAAAAAGATTTAACCTCTTTGAGATCATGTGGAACACCAAACAAGTGAAATAAAAATTGGAACATTTAAAAAGTTATATTTAACTTTGGAGCATAAGCTTTTTCAAAAAAGATCTATTAAATTCTAGTTATCCGAGTTCCTATTTTATTGAAAATGCTTATTAAAATGAGACAAGCATTGTACACAGTTGTCAAGGTATACATTTGTCATCTCGATTAAAAAATGTTCTGTTCAGGTTTTTTCGAAGAGAAGTTTAAAGTCTTCACCCTGAATTGCCCAAGCCCTGTAACAAAGCAGCCCACAATAGAGAAATAATCTAGGTGGAGGAATGAAGAAGAGCTTTCTAAAGTTGAAATTCTACTTTTTAAAGCCTGGAACCATGAATTAGCTCTCCACAGCTGGGGGTTGGGGGGATGAAATCTTGGCAGGGTATTTTGTTGCCAAGGGTTTGCTTTTTTATTCAAATTTACTAAAGAAAGGATGGTGTTTACTTTTAAGGATTAAGAATAGCTGCTGTAAGCACAGTTTACTGGGATCAAGCTTTCTCTGCTAGCTTAATTAGGGTTCTAAGAGGCTTGTGATGAAGCACAAGGTGAATGAAGAAATGGCAATTGATGAGCAAATGTAGTGGGCCTTCCTGCAAATGGGCTTGATTCCTGGTAATGCCTCTGTTGATTAAGACTACACAGTCACTTAACAGCATAATGTGTACTTACGCAATATTACAAATAGCTAAAACTTGTTTTTATAAGAGAATAAGAAAATATTGCAACCAGTTAAATTAAGCAGGAAAGGAATTTAGCCTGAATTACAAAATTCTTTTCTTAAATTGAACCTCTTATGAATTTATCCATTGATTGTTCTGTGCGAATTTCTGCATATTTAAAGATTTTTTTTTAATACCATGCCATTTATCATATGCCACTGTTGTATTCCATTTTAGCCATAATGCAAGTCCACGAGGATTTCTTCCATTATAAGTCAGGGATATATAGACATGTTACCAACACACCTGGAGAATCAGAAAATTATCGAAAGCTTCGGACACATGCAGTCAAACTCATTGGGTAAGACAATTTCTTAAAAATCTTCATTTAATACTATTTGGAAATAAAACACAGAATATGCAATACATTTAGACATCACAATTTCCCTTTGTATGAGAGATTCTGATGCAAATGAAAAATTATCTACACCTTGCCACCATTTAGCCATTATTTTGAAGTCCAGTAAAAGGCTAAATCTATATTCTGGGGAAGTTATCATTGCCTGCTTCTCACTTGTGAATATATCTTGAAGAATCTATTCTAACGACAAAAAAAATTTATTGAAAAAAATTTTACATATAATAAAACTAAGAGAAGGGTACAGTCCAAAGCATTCTATGATTTGAGAAAAAGATTTTGAGGGGAATCTCAAATGGGAGAGATTTAAGCAGGAAGAGTGGATATGGTCACCTTTAATTCAGAGGTTATTCATATTTTTGTGGGAATTATGGAAATAAATCAAATTTATAAGTAAAATACATTTATCTATGCAAGGACAAGAATCAAGTTCAAAATTTGGTGGGTACATTTCAAGAGTAGGTAATTTCACAAATGGGCCCTACTCCAGTTGACATTGTGGTCGTGAAACCATTTCCCAAGAGCTTCTGGGTCTTGTTCTGAGAGCCCAGTCTGCAAACTCTATCTCATTATGCCTCACTCCAATTCAAATAAAATGCTACAGAAAAAGTTTTTTTTTCCCCCTTTTTAATTCAACACACTCTCCCTATGTTGCCTGTATGGTAAATAACTTCATTCCTATTGAAGGCCTTCTTGGTTTAGGTTTTTTGAGCCTGCACAAAACAACCTCACCTACAACCTAATTGTTCTCTCTCCTTACTGATCTTTGAAAGCTGTTCTAATTATTTTTAAGCAATGTAAACAAGCTATCCTGTCTTATCTTGAATCATCATCCCTTCTGTACCTTAAATATCCTAATATTTCAGTTACAAAGTTATCACATTTCTTGGAATCTAACACACAACTAATTATATGACTTGTCTTAATTTCAAGAATGTGAATATATGTGCACCTTAGAATTGAAAATATATTTCTGTTAATGTAGAATATTGATAAATGATGGATAGAAAAGACTACAAAGAAAAATGCATATATATATTTTTATTACACATTTATTATACATGTTACAGATATGTTTATGTGTATGTATATGTTTTCACTGTCTAGAGATAACCTTGAAATGTTGGGGTATTTTTAATGCGTATGTAGATAGATAGCTAGAGAGAAAGAGAGAGTAAAGGAAGGAAGGAAGAAGGGAGAGAGGGAGGGAAGAAGGAAGGAAGGAAGGAAAAGAAGGAGGGATAGAAAGAGAAAGAGGGAGAGGAAGGGAGTGAAGGAAATAAAGAAAGTAAAAGAAAAATAAAAGAAAGATTTTGTAGGGAAATGTGATCTCACAGTGTTTTACGAAAAGAAAAATTTTGCTGATATTTTCATTAGCAGTATATAAGAATGTCATGTTTTCCACATTCTTTCAAACATTTCCTTTTCCATTTTAATAGGTTTAGTCTGCATTGTTTTGATCAGTTAGCAAACCTGTTCTTTAAAGGCTTATGGCAGCTTCCAATTATTACCCTACGCTTTTAGGTTATGTGGAACAAGGTACTTGCTGTAATTAAAAAATATATTGGTATATTGGCTGGCACTCTGGGAGGTTAAGGTGGATGGATTGCTTGAGTGCAGGAGTTCAACATTAGCCTGACTGAGCAAGAGCAAGATCCCATCTGTACTAAAAATAGAACACTTTCTCCCTCCCTTTATGCAGAAAATTCTTAGGCCAACTGGATGATTATATTTCCTTAGGAATGGCATAACTTTTTCTACTTGGTTATTCATATTAATCTTTTTTCTAAATCCTTGCATTCAACATAGTCACTTTTTAGTGCCTATTTTATATACACTAGGTTTTCCTATTACCTGCTGTCTTATAATCATATTTATGCTACAGTTCTTTCTCATCTCTTACCCTGACAGTCCTATGCATACTTCCATGAATTATCTCATTCAGTGTGATCATTACTGAACAGTCCTTCTCCGTGGTGCCCACACACTCCTCCTTACTCAGTTAAACTCCATGGTGAACCATTGTGATCATTTTTCCTTATGTACCCTACTCTTCTGTCCCTTCCTGATGCATTGTATCAGCTAGGCAAAACGTCGACTCTGGTTAAGTTGAAATCAGCCTTGCAGCCGTGCATCAGAACAAGCTAGAAAATACTTGTAACTATGCCAATTTCACATTAATTTATAGAGACAAATTTCAAGGAGGTATCTAATAGTACCAGACAATCATATTCTGGATTCCTACTTTGTTTATTCTCCCATTCTTTGGGTGATTGTCCCCAAATTTGTCCTTTTCCCCTGAGCCTCCAGTATGTCCTTTCTCTTGTTCTTGTAAACGGACTAAAAATGCCTCTCCACAAACACTGTAACTGGAAAGTCAGCTCTATCTTAGTTCCATTTCCCACAAGTTCAGAAGTCCCGTTCCTTCCAAAATTCCTCCTGTGAGGAATTATCAATTTTTGCCTACTCTAGGGACATTCTTGATTTGGGAAAAGTTTCCCACCACATACGAGAAGATTGATCTTACGTTTCCTGTCATTCAGAGAACTCTGAAAAGGCCAACCTTGTCCTGGGAACTTCCCTTGCTTGAGTTATTAGAACTGATCATTTATCATCTCTACCACCTATTTAGCTCTGCTGACCATGTTTTCTTCATTCTATTTGTATATTCATTTATGCTCAGTTTGAACAAGATATAAATGTGTTTACATTTAATCACTCTGCCATTGTTTGTATTTTATACATATTTGATGTGCCAGTTGTAATATACACACCTAGAAAATGGGGATCTTTATAAATTTACTTCACATGTAACAATTAGGGCTAAGATTGCTACTAGGCAAATTACTTTTGCAGAATATGTTTTCTTTTTACAAATATTTTAGGTCACCTAAGTATTGCTAGGTACCCTGGAGCAGTATGTTTCAGTTCATTTGTCCATTAGCATTTTCTGATTTGTAATTACTACATTCAGGAAATTAACGCTTCAGTGAATTAAAGAGTAATCAAATAGCTAAAGTAATGTTCCTTATCCGACAACTTAATACACTCCTAAGAAGTACCTAACAAATTTATCACAACAAATTTTGTTTGTTTCCCTTTCTATATAAGACAAAGCTATTAGATTTAACTTACTTGAACAAATGAATTTGATCTTATATCAAGTGGCCAGCACTGGGGAATACAAGGACTAATTCATGGTCCACCTGTTATAACATTTAGAGAGTGAGGTGTAAGTATTCACAACTGATTTTAGTGTAATGTGATAAAAGCTGTATATTTGCACTCATATAAAGCACACGATTATGGTAGTAGGTAGGAACTTGTAATGCCTTTCTTTGCTCCTAATGGTCTGATTTTACTCTTCTCTCTTTTCTTTCTGAAAACTCTGTTTATCCCACTACAGATGCTAGAGTTACAAAAGCATTCAATTAATAAAAAAGAAACAATGCAATATATTTTGAAATATGGACTTATTTCACGTACCATTAAAAAAGAAGAGAATATGACTCATTAAACTAAGCATATTCATTGATTATAAGATGGATCATAACTCTAGTATGTCAAAATGTGGGGGAGAAAAATGTGTTTTTCAATCAACAAAATACAGTATTTGAGATTTGCATCCTGCCAATGTTCTCTGTGTTATTGTTGTAGTCTGTAGCTCCCTGCCCATGACCTGGTCCACTCAATGTTCTAAGCTTTAGTTATCCCCCAAGTCTCATGCATGTAATGCTGTACTCTGATGCTATTTACTTACTGCAAGACCTCAGATGATTAAATTCAGCTGTAAAAATTTTATTTTATTTTTTATTTCTTGTGGTCTCAGAGATTTAGAAGCACTAATACTTTAGAAAATCAATGGATAAAAAGGAATTAACACTGACTTTTCTTCATATAGTCACTCCTGTTAGTGGAGCAGAATTTCATGGAAGATATACAGGCCTACCCCACGTTACTGTGTTTAGCAGATCCTGTCTTTTGAAATAAATTGAAGATTTGAAGAAAGTTTATCAGTGCTGTTTTTTCTAACAGCATGTGCCCACTTCATGTCTCTGTGTCTCATTTTGGTAATTCTCACAATATTTTATTATTAAAATATTTTATTATTTTATTATTTTTATTAAATCTATTATGGTGCCCTCTGCTCAGTGATCTTAGATGTTACTGTTGTAATTGTTTTTGGCCACCAAAAATCATGCCCATGTAAGAGAGCAAACTTAATTGATGACTATTTGTGTGTGTTCTGACTGTTCCACCAATGGGCCCTTTCCATATCTCTCTCCCATTCCTTGGGACTCCTTATTCCCTGAGACACAACATATTAAAATTCAGCCAGCTAATACTCCTATAATGACCTCTAAGATTTAAAGTAAATGGAAAAAGTCACACACTTCTCACTTTAAATCAAAAGCTAGAAATTGTTAAGCTTAAGTTTTGTGAAGAAAGCATATAGAAAGCTGAGATAGGCCAAAAGTTAGGCCTCTTGTGCCAGTTGGCCAAGCTGTGAATACAAAGGAAAAGATCTCAAAGAAAATTAAAAGTGATATTCTAGTGAACACACAGATGATAAGAAAGTGAAACAGCATCATTGCTTATATGGAAAATACTTGAGTGGTTTGGATAAAGAAGATCAAGCAAAGTCACAGCATTCCCTTAAGCCAAAACCTATTCCAGAGCGAGGCCTCAATTCTTCAATTCTGTGACAGCCGTGAGAGGTAAGAAAACTGCAGAAGAAAAGTTTGAAGCCAGCAGAGGTTGGTTCATGAAGTTTAAGGAAGCAAGTCATCTCCATAATACAAAACTGCAAGGTAAAGTAGCCAGTATGGATGGGAAAACTGCAGCAAGTTATCCAGAAGATCTGGTTAAGGGCATTGGTGAGGGTGGCTACACTATACAACAGATTTTCAACGTTGATAAAACTGCCTTCTATTGGAAGAAGAAGTCTTCTAGAACTTTCACTGCTACAGAGGAGATGTCAATGCCTGGCTTCAAAGCTTCAAAGGACAGGCTGACTCTCTTCTTAAAGACTAATACAGCTGATGACTTGAAGCCAGTTCTCAACCATTGCAGAATTTCTAGAGCCCTTAAGATTTATGCTAAATCTCCTTTGCTTGTGTTGTATAAATCAAACAACAAAGCCTGGAAGACAACGTTTATAGCGTGGTGTACTGAATATTTTAAGCCCACTGTGGAGACCTGCTGCTCAGAAAAAAAAAATCTTTTGAAATATTACTGCTCATTGACAATGTAACTGGTCACCCAGGAGCTCTTATAGAGATGCACAAGGAGATAAATGTTTTTATGCTTGTTAATACAGCATCCATTTTGCATCCCATGGCTCAGGAAGTAATTTTGATTTTCATGTCTTATTATTTAAAAATAAATTTTGTAAGGTTATAGCTGTCATAAGTAATATTTCCTCTTATAAATCTGGGTTAAAGGAAATTGAAAACCTTCTGGAAATGATTCACCATTTTATATGCCATTAAAAATGTTCATGATTCATGGGAGGAGGTCAATGTATCAACATTAACTTGGAAGAAATTTATTCCAGTCTTCATAGTTGACAGTAAAGGGTTCAAGATTTACCTGGAGGAGGTAACTGCAGATGTGATAGACATTGCAAATGTGACTGAATTGCTACACTCTCGTAATAAAATTTAAATAAATGACCAGTTGCTTTTTATGGGAGACCCAAGAAAGTGGCTTGTTGAGATGGAATCTACTCCTGCTGAAGACGCTGTGAATATTGTTGAGATGACCACAAAAGATTAACAATACTAATAAATTTAGTTAATAAAGCAGGGGCAGGTTTTGAGAGGACTGACTCCAATTTTGAAGAAAGTTCTATTGTGGGTAGAATATTAGCTAATGACATCACATGCTATGTGGAAACCTTTTATGAGAGAAAGAGTTAATTGATGGAGCAAATTTGTTGTGTTATTATAAGAAATAGCCACAGCCACCCCAACCTTTTCAACTACCACTCTGATCAATCAGCAGCCATCAATACCATGGCAAGATCTTCACAGTGAACAGATGGCAACACAATGAATGCTCAGATGATAGTTAGCAATTTCTAAACAATAAAATATTTTAGACATAATGCTACCACATACTTAATAGACTGCGTAGACTACAGTATAGTTTTTTTAACATGCACTGGAAAACCAAAACATTCATGTGACTCACTTTATCACAATATTTGCTTTGTCATGGTCTTCTGGAACCAAACATACACTATCTCTGATGTATGTCTGCAGTATATATATATATATATATATATAATATATGTATATTATATATATATCACCAGAAGAGATTAATAAACTATCTTTAGGCCTATTTTTGCCATTGTCCAACAATGTATTATGTAGAAGTCCACTTATACAACAAATATTTATTGAGTACCTATATGTGCCAAGTATTATATTAGATGTTGGGGATCTATCAGTGAACAAAAGAGTCACTGGTCTTTATCAAATTAATACTCTACTTAATGATATATAACTCTTCAACAAATAAAATATGTTTTAGTATGGGTCATATTTTTGTGCCAAACTTTTGGTATGTGTGTGTCTGGGGTCAAAGTATCAAGTATTTTTTTTTTTTTTACTTATAAATATTGAATAATGACTAAAGAAAAAGGGGTCGAAGTATTGTGAAATGAAGCTTGAAAAGAAAGCAAACATTAAAATAGCCCAAGAAGGATAGATTAAGAAATATAACAAAGACATTTTTCAAGTAGACTGTGAATAATTGCTAGTTTTAAAAAATTAAATTGAACACCTCCCACTTGTGTTTAAAAATGCTGAAAAAATTGGGCATGTTTCCAATAAGTACTGTGGAGATATCTAGTTTAAGTGAATCATCAAAAAATTACATCAGTAATTTCTGTAAACTTTGATTGTGAGTATATTATATAACTTAAAATTGGGCATGAATAGAATGTTGATTTATGGGTTTCCCTTATCTATGTGTTCAACAAATGTTAAAAGTGAATCAATGATGTTCCTGGTAGTATGTTGAATACCAGGGATGGCGAGCAAATTTAAAGCAAACAAAACAAAACAAAATAGACTTTGCCCTCACAGTATGAGTGGTCATTAAACAAAGACACATAAAAATATAAAATTATGAGACATTTTAAGAGGCAGGATAGAAAGTGGAAATAGCACATATGATAGACTTGATCTAGTACTGAGGATCTGAGAACCGTTCCCGAGGAAGTAGAAATGATGCAATGCAATAAGACGGAGGGAGAAATTCACTGCTGAGCCTAATGATTTGAGGTGTCTTTAAGACAGATGTAAAAATACAGAAGGAAGTCAGAGCAGCCAGGTAGATATACTGAGCTCAGGAAAGAGATAAGAGTTGAACATGGATGGGGATAAGCAGAATATGAAGAAAAGAGATTATTTGACTAAACCATGGGATAATTCAATATTTAACAACTGACGAGAAAAGTGTAAGTCTATCAAATCAGAATAGGAGAGGCCAGTAAGGGTAGGAAAAATGGGAGATTTCTTAGAAAGGTAGAAACTTGGAAGGGTTGAGATTCAGAGATATGAGTATAGATTCGACTGAGAGAGGACACGGAGAGTCACTACTTTGTTATCGAGAGAGAAAGTGAGGTTAGATGAAAATGTTTTAGCATTTAGGGTAGTGGTGAGTAGAGGAAAACTTCTACCAGATTTCTTACTTTAGTTTTAGGAAGAGGAAGGTTAGGAGTTATCTTCCTTCCTGCAGAAGGAAAGGTGTTGGGAGGAAGGTATGGTGAGAAACTTAATTAAAACAGAGAATGTTGGCAATGATCATCTGCACGTTTAGGAGAGGGAGAAGCCCAGAGGGATCCAAAGGGATAGTCAGGCACTAGCAGTGTGACCATTCTGCCTTCTTGTATGCGCCTCCTGTGGTTGTGGTCAGCGGCTCAGTTGTACGCAAAGCAAAAAGGGGAGCTGGATTTGTCCAGGACTGTCCATTTTCCAGATGGGTGCAATAAAGAGTCAGAAAAAGACAGGCTTTAGGATATGAATACTGATGTGTTACTAAAATGATAGAAAGCTTAATAAGACTAATAAAAGGAAAGGATTGAGGGACTTGGAGAAAAATTATTGGGGTAAAGCTCATGATATTTCTAACATCAATGATTTTATATCTCTCTAATTTTTTATTTGTTATATTTTTGTAATCATTGTTTATGAGAAAAATAAAAATGTAATCATGTGATAATAAGGAAATAATATTTTATAGGTTAGGAATACAGTTTATAAAGTAATAACCGTGATTTTATATATTAGGTACCTAATAAAATTGCCAAACTGATTGTCTACTGTGTGGTCATAAATGTATTTTCTTGTTCTCCTCTCTGTGTCTGCCTCTCTCTCTCTTTCTCTCTCCTATTTATGGTGAAAGATACTTGCCCTTTAAAAG
The DNA here is from genome assembly GCA_963574655.1 of Perodicticus potto. Taxonomy (NCBI): domain Eukaryota; kingdom Metazoa; phylum Chordata; class Mammalia; order Primates; family Lorisidae; genus Perodicticus; species Perodicticus potto. The sequence goes on from CAUYRH010028336.1 coordinate 28,144, forward strand.
GGTATAAAAATAATTTTTCAGAGTTGAATTTCTAATGTATTGTCCCCATATTTTCTAGAAATTTTCTACACATATAAATTTTAAGAATTCCAGGAACACAAATTATTATTTAGGGCAATTACAAATTATTTGACATAATTTTATTGGGGCTACCACTTGTTTTGCCCATTTGTTTCTCTTTTCCCTTTTGTCTTTTTGAATAATGACTCAATGCTAGGCCTGAATTTCAATGCTATCTTATGTTTAACCCTTGGCAAATTGATGAAATCTGAGCATATGCTTTAATTAGAGTGTTTAATGCATAGGGAAGTCTAAAGACAGTTCAATGAACATTTCTACTATGCTTATTTAGCAAATGCAAACAAATGTGTGATCATTAGTGTAGGCAATGCAAAAACATTTAATTTGGTTGTCAGAATATATTTGAAATGCAAAATACTTCTTACTTGCATTTTAATATTTTTAGGGAATATACTGGTTTGGATAACAGTAGCTGCTATAAGGAATAGCTTAAAATATTTGAAAATTTAAGTATATTAAACTCTCATGTGAACAAGAGATAAACTTCTATTAAGATGGGTGATCCTAGGTGTTAGGTAGGTCTTCTCTGTGTGGTTTCAGGGCCTCAGAGCTCTTTCTGCTTTGCTGCTGTATCATGTATGCATTATGTTATGATTTCATCCAGCCTATGGGCAGCAAAGAGGACTTTGAAGAGAGATATTCAGGTGTTTTTGACTCAGAAATGGCCCATAACTCGCCATTTACATTCTTTGGCTAGAAAGTCAATGGACCCACCCAATGGCAAAGGTGGCCAGAAAATGTAAAAGACTTGACAGGGACATGTTCATAGCAGAACAAATGGCGCTGTAATTCGGAGAATTCTGAATTTGCATACATTTTAAAGGAAAAAACCAGAGACTCAAATTTTGAGCTTATAGAAAGTTGCCTTCATCTGTATCTCCCTGGCCCTCTGAGATGATGTGTTCTGTCTTTAGAGCATCTTCACTGAGAAATTTTGATAATTGCCACTCTACAAGACTGAGTAGGCACAGTGGCACATGACCATAATTCCAGCTACTCAGGAGGCTGAGGCGAGAGCATAGCTCTAGCCCAGTAGTTTGAGACCAGCCTGGGCACAGAGAGAGACCCTGTATCAAAAAAAGAAAAATAGATTGAATTAAAGTAATAAGTGTATTTGATAACTATATTCATAATCACTGTAGGGCAACTGTCACTAAACACAGTCCTCATCCCTGCAAAATCCTTATGAGATCTAAATTATTATTCCATTTCTCCAGAAATAAGACACTGAGAATGTTTAAGAAAACTTTTCTGAGTACATTGGATACTTTTAGACTATAAATGTCTTCATATAGTGATTAAAATACCATGAAGGCCATGTTAAATAGTTCAATGAAAATATTTCAGATTGTATATGAAGTCAGCACATTGTGCCCCATGATTGCACCAATGTACACAATTATGATTTAATAAAAACTAAAAAAAGAAAGAAAGAAATAAGGAGCAGGTTAAATGGATAGTTTGGGCTCCAAACCTCACTGTCAAGAGGTGTTGGCAGGTGATGCTGTCTTCTGAAATCTTGATTGTGCCTGGGAGACGATCCCATCTACATAAGCTGGTGGTTGGTTCTTCCTGACTAGGCCTGTGCTTGAGTGACCGTGATGAGCAATTGGCTTCCCTCAGTGAACAATCCAAACCTTCTTGAAGTCATACTCATAATTCCCACAATATTTCTCCCAGGCACTATTCAATGTCAGAGAGAACTAGATAGGTATATAAATCCCAGAAGAAAGCACACATGAGTTGTGCACAGATGACTGGAGACCTTCTCTTACCTTTAATAACTTAGTCCTAATGTTACGAATTTTAGATAGGACATTTGACAATTATAATGGTCATAGCATTACAAAAACTGTTCCCTATACAGATGCTTGTTTTCAATCTCTTCTCAACTTGAATAAGTAAAATTAAATTTTATTTTCTTAATATGCCAAAAATAATGGGTACTATATGGCACAGCATAAATTGTTTCTCAAAAGGGAAACTAATATTAGCCGAAGGGCTATAACTCTGGTCCTTTGTATAGTTAAGCAAGTGGAATCTCTGGTTACTTTAGCTAAGTCAGGCAGTGTCTTCTAACTTTTGTTTTGAATAGAAATAATCCCTAGTAATTCTTAACATTGACTATCATATCAAATTTGCAGATTAAAGTTATTTTTTGCTTTGCCTCTTTACCATCTCCTATACCCCCCACCATTGTGCATTCACTGCCCATTCTCATTTCCAACAAAGCACCAGAACTGAAAGAACAGAAAAGTTACCTAGAAACACAGGCAAATAAAATGTCAGCAAGACAATGGCCTTTTAGGCATCTCATCTGTGGCAGACTCTTTATTCTATCTTTGTTTCCTCTTACTAAGAGTTCCTCTCCTCTACTTTGCTCCTAGGAAATGCTTTCAAAAATGAAATATGTAATTACATTCTATTCTCTTGGTAAATGTATGAGTCAGTTGGAAAGCAAGCTTAAATATAACAGGGAGATCAGATCTGCTCAGGCTGGAGCTTTGTATCTTTTCCAAAGCTGACGTTTCTATTCTGAAAACAGAGCTTCTCAGCTTTAGGAGAAATTAAAAGGTTATATGGGCCTAACAAGAATCTGATGCTAGAATCTTCTCTATTGTTGTCTGCCAAAAAATGATCCAGTTAATGTCTGAGGGCATTTAGTAACAGGGGGCTCATCATCTCCTGAGGGAATCTTGATCAATTTGGGGCTATTATAAGTTGTTTTGTGATTTCATGCTTATACTGAGTCAAAAAATTATAAATTTTCTTCTATACAATCATCTTTCATTTATTTATATAGTATATTTTTAAACTAACACTCATGCAAAGTTAATAGTTTTTGTTCCCACAAACATTTTACATAAAAAAGTCAAGATCATAGTCATAAATTTTTAATTCAGGAGAGGTTCCCGGTTGCATATTAGCCTTACCCGCATTCTTCTATCCAAGAAGTCTGAAATAAATGAAATTATACTACTGTTACAAAGGGGAATTATGAAATCAGCACATGCTCTATTGTGGGGAAGTAACATCACTTTAATAACATAGAAAGGTTCTTAGATCAACAAATACAAGTATAGTGAAGATTGTTATTTGTAATGGAAATTGGTAAGATGCGATAATACAAAAAGCAGGCTCTAAAGTCATCAGAGGCTGCCTACGACCAGAGTCGAAATTCACAAAGATGAAAGAAGCTTGTATGAATTCTGTAATCCCTTTAGGGATGTTGTTATCCACTATTGTGGAAATGGAAAAGTCACCAAGTAATAGTAAAGGTTTTTTTTTTGTTGTTATTGTTTTGTTTTGTTTGTTTGTTTTTAAGTCTACATCTTTATATGTTAGCACATATAATCTCTTATGAAAAAAAAAAACAGCATTTTGGATACAATCTGACATCTTGAACTAATTGTTATTAGACATTATGTTTTATGTGTGCATTTTACTAAAACAACATTTTGGTTGTGACCACATGATGTGTTAAGGTTTTTGAACCATCCATGTAAATTTCTAGATCTCTTTATCTCATTGAGAGAGACTTTATTGTGAAAGTAAAACCTCCAAAACAAAAGACGTGGCCTAGTGGCATCAGCTGTAAATTCTTACAAATATTCAAGTTTGAAATAATAGCATTTTTAGACAAGTTCTTCCCTAGAATAGGAAAATATGAATGGTTTATTTAGACTAAATAGTGATATAACAACACAAGAAAAACATAAGCCAGCGTGTTCCCTAAACTTAAAAATCTTAAAATCATTATTAAAATGCTACAAACAACATTAAAAAGTTAACAAAATTGAACTTTTTTCAGAAACATACAGTTAAGTTCAAAACCCATTTAATAATTTGTAGAAGACATAGAAGAAAAATGTGTTTTTATCAATAGCTACTAAAAGAAATTGAATAAAATTTAATATCAATTTATAATAAAATTCTTAGTAAACTATACAGTCAGTTCTCTGTGTATACTTAAATGCAGCATACATAACATTGACTAAAAAAATCTGCACAGAAAGATGGTATACCTTATGATTTAATTATAAACGGCTGAGGTAATCTATGGAGGTAAAAATTAAAATAAAGCTTGCCTTCACAGGGGACCAGTGGCTCGTGCGTTTGCAGTCCCAGCTACTCTGGAGGCTGAGGTAGGAGGGTCTCTTGAGGATAGGAGTTCAAAATCAGCCTTGGTGACACAGTGAGATTCCCACCCCCCCATTAGTCTCTAAACATTAAAGAAAAAATATTTAAAGAGACCAATGACCTGAGGAGGTTAATGTGAAGGCATATGGAATACTGGTAATATTTTAATTGCAGAACTGGAACATGACTAAACATATACTTTTGCTTTAAAAACATCATTGAAGTTTATATTTACCAATGTGTATCTACTCTAGTAATGTAAACGTATATATTTACCAATGTGTACCTACTCTATTATACTATATGTATGTATATATATATATTCAGTGAAAATGTGTTGCAACAGACATGTTTTTCTAGTAGCACACATACATAAAAGGGAATGATTGATTGTGGGGAAACAATGAAAATCTAGGAACATGTTAAATCAGCAACAGATCTGAACTGGCTCATGGAAGTGAGACTGGATGCCAGACTCTAGAGTTGCTTCTTCCTATTTGGCCACTGAGAAGATTACTTCTTGTCTCTGATTCTCTCTTCATTTCCTCTCCATGATTTTGATTCTTTTTGCCAGCTAGCTTTCTTTGCTTACTCCTGCATAGTTTCAGTTTGCATGTGGCTTTGACTCATCATTTCACCAATGCTTAATCACGTACTTGGTGCGTTTTCATTTTAAGTACTGACAGTCATCTAATGTACTTTTTCAGAGTTTAAATTCTAGATGTGTGGGAGATATTACTATTCAACCAGCTTGATTCAGGTTCCTATCCTAGGCCCAGTCTCAGATAATGAAGACTTGGGTGAGGCATCCGTAATTATCATACCGTTCAAGATCTTCATTACCTGAGTCTAAGAGGTATGATAATTAGGGATGCCTCAACTGAAGTGTGTGAGTTAAGCAGGTTCATGTTGTTATTGTTTTTCTTTTATGCTGTAAAAAGAAACGTGTTTGTGGAATATTTTAATAGAACTACTTTGCTACTTGTGGGGTTATTGAAATGAAATGGAATAGTACAATAGTTTCCAAGTGTTCTGGTCTTAAACACTCTTAAATTTATTGGGGATCATGAAGAGATTTTGTTTGTGTAGATTATACTTATTAATAAGTATTATGTACGAAATTAAAACTAAGTGATTATAAACAGATTTATTTTAAATTCATAAAATAACAGCAGCCTCTCTGCACATAAGCAAGTTATCTGTTTTATGAAAAATAGTTGTATTTTCAAACAAAAAAAAAAATACAAAAGAAGCATTAATGTTTGACGTCATTGAAGCGCCTCAATGATATTTTTGCAGTATCACTGTCTTACAGTCTCTGGAAAACTTCATTGTGCACTCGAGGGGATGGAAATGAAAAGGAATATAATATAATGTCTTATGGTGCATGAAACTGGTTTTGGTGTCCCAGATCCCTTGAAGCGTCCCAGTCGGAGAATTCCCACTACAATCCCGAAATCCGCTGATGTAAGTGAGGAAGGACACTTGGAGCCAAATAGACTCAAGTTCAATTTCGAGTGACTTATGATATTCACATCTTTTGGAACCACAGTTTTCCCATCATCCAAATGAGTCTTTTAATATGTGTACCTGACAAAATTATCAGGAGTTACAATGACAAAAATGACAGGAGATGATATTGGAAAGGAATGGATTAATGAGAATAATGAGGCAGTAATAGGGGTTCATTTACATCCACCCTTCCCTATACCTCAGGCTTTGTTGTATTTGCTTTGCATAAATTAATTCAAACAGGCAAAAAAAGGGAAGGTCCATTTTGTAGGTACAGAAAAGAGACAAAATATTGTTAATTGCTTAAGATAACATAGCAAGTCAGTAGAGGAATCGGAGAAGGAACTGGGCATTCTCCAGTCTGAGTGCTTGCTCTTAGCTACAATATGCTCTCTCTGGCAATTAAGAGAAGGTAGGTAATGAATGTTAGCGCATTTTCTTAACTGACATGTTTTACTTTAATATAGAACCTAACATGTTATTCTTAGACTCATATGAAATCGTGTTACAGATTTACTGTCCCTTTTTAGGCATGATGCCTTATGCTATATGCAAATCTGATTTGCTTGATAACAACTAGTACTCTGACAGTATTTAAAGTAAGCTGGATGCCATTGTAACTTTACGGTCACGACAACCTTCCAAAGTATATACGGCTTTTATATATGTTTTGTAAGTTAAGGTGAAGGATTAGAGACTAAGTCACTTTTCTTTGGCCAGAGAGGTAGTCAGGAATAGGCTAGATTTTGTAGTTTGATATTCTAGCACCAGAGTTCATTTCTATAACCACAAAGTTATGTAATTTTAAAATCCCTGTTCATTTATAATATGGAAGTGAGTGGAGCAAGGAGGCAAAAGGTGGTTTATCTGATTAGTGACACTTTATAATTGTATTTGAATTGCTATAACTTCTCAAAATACCAAAATCACACCATAAAAATGCATAATGTCTTGACAATGTAAAATATTCGTTATGATTAACCAAGTAGTTTCAGCATTTCCAGTTTGCTCTTAGTGGTCAGTCAAAATCAACAATGATTTTGTTCTGCTTTATTTGCTGATATTGAAATGAATTAATGGAAACATCCATTATTACAACACGACAGAGTAAAAGACAAGAGAGTCCGAAAGAGGGATTATTACAAAAATTTAAGTTCCACTTGCCTTATTTAAAGCTGCTAGCGATCCTCCACTCCCTTCAATTGGCCGTAAAATGATAAAGACCGTGGCTCATGCCTGTAATTCTAGCACACTGGCAGGCCAGAGTGTACTGCCTGAGCTCACAGGTTCGAAACCAGCTTGAGCAAGAACAAGACCCTGTCTCTAAAAATAGTTAGGCCTTGTGGCAGGCACCTATAATCCCACATACTTGGGAGGCTGAGGCAAGAGAATCACTTGTGCCTAATTGTTTGAGGTTGCTGTGAGCTACCAAGGACAACAAAGTGAGACTGTCTCAAAAAAAAAAAAAAAAGACAAAAGAACACAGATACTATTTTGTTAAACACAAAGTTGTTACAATGTTTTCAAAATTGCATAAATCCTTTTAACTATTCCTTTCTTACATTTCTCATTTGATCTTATGTATTTGTTCTTTTTTATATAGTAAGAGTAAAGCTGTGTGTTACATTTATTCCACTTTGAATGATTTATTAATATTTGTATAATTTTAATATTTTGTATAAAGTCTTCTATTAGTAAGAAAAACACGATAGATTTCAAGTTAAAATAACAATGCACCTCCAGGGAAAAATAATGCTGCATTAGAAAGTATTTCAAACTTTTCCCCATTTCTAATTTCTCTCGTGGCTGTTGAGTTCTCTTTGTATTGTCCTCATCCTATTCCTTTAATAGGCCTTAAGTTTACCTCAGAGGCTCAACTGCCAAAATCATCAGAGCCTTAGTGAAAACAATTTTGTTAACAGTCTTTTGTAGCAAGAGATGATCTGACGCCGGTGACCTTGCAGCAGAATTTATTTTCAGACTTTTTAGTAGAACATGCGCTCCAATTGTAGCTATAATTTTAACTTCCTATTGACTGTCAGTTGAAAATATATAGAAAAAGATGTGCTGCTCACAGAAATCTCCATAAAAGGTTTAAAGATTATACATTTCAACATATCCAACTGACAACCCATGCTTTACTGCACATAAAAATAATCACACATTAAAAAGAAATAAACACTTTATGGCCTATAAAACACATAGCTCAAATTGAATTCCCTAAGTTATGTTTCACAAAGTCGAATGAAATTTAAATAAAGATGACATGACTAATAGTTTAATATTATATATTAGCATAATACCAAGCAATACAATTATTTTAATATTTTAAAGAATAAGCACATTCCTTCAGTAAACGCTAATCTATTCTTATATATTTATAAGTTGAGATTTATTTTCACATTTAGAAATGCTCAACTAGAATCCATATTTGACCTAAAAACAGAACATATAAACCTCCTTTGCTCCAAATTCCAGTTCATACATCATTTTCAAACCCGAAGGTACAAAAATGTAATCTTTATGATTAAATTATCAGATTGGCTATACAAAATGTAATACTTTAACTAATACTTTTAATAAAACAGCAATCTACCTATCAAGGTCTTAGTACATACAAACAATGCTTCTCATTATAATTATTACATTTCTATAATTGTGAAAGAAATAACTTTGAAATGTAATACTGACAAATAAATTATGATTCTTTCTGTAAATCATTAGAAATGCTAGTATAATGGCTGGGCGTTGTGGTGGGTGCCTGTAGTCCCAGCAACTTGGGAGGCGGAGGCAGGAGACTCGCTTGAGCCCAGGAATTGGAGGTTGCTATGAGCTGTGATGCCACGGCTCTCTATCCAGTGTGACAGCTTGAGGCTCTGTCTCAAAAAAAGAAATGCTAGTATACAACTTGTGCTTAGAATTGAACATATCACAAATGCTAACCACAAGAAAAAAAACAAAAGAAATTATGGAGGTAGAAAATGATCATGGACAGTCATTGTGTGAGGATCAATGGACCGACAGGCCTGTGACTTAGTCTTAGTTTCTGAACTGCTCATTATTATTTTTTTTAACTTGATAGAGCAGAGCTTTCCAAAATTTCAATTCCGTCTTATATCAAGTCAGTGTTTATACTGTTCCTTTACACCAATGATTCTAAACCTCAGTTTCTAAATATTATATACAAAAAATTTGTAAGAATCCCCTGAGGAAGCTTCTTTAAAATGTAGTTTCTGGGTAATACCCAATGACGGTGATTCTGTAAGCCTAGGATGATGCTTCAGACTCTTCCTTTTGAGCCATCTGAAGCTGCAACTTGTCAGATATGTTCAGCAGGTTATTTCTTATATTTAAATATTATATGACCTTTAAAAGCCCAACTACACATTTTCTTGTAAAGAGTTAAATACATTCAATACTATCATATTCTGGTTACAAATTTGAAAGCCCTCTAGTCATATAAGCGTGATTGTAACGTTACAGAGATAATAAAGTGAGTCACAGATAGCTTGACAAACTGATAACACACAAATTCCACATTTGGTCCTTTATGTATTGGGGGGATTGCTTATATGTGGTAAGAACGATTTCATAATCATGCATGTGTATCTCCTTTTCCGGTATAGTCTTAAGGCACTGTTCTAAGATGAGAGTGATTAAATGTTAATGAAAAATTTTCTGAGATTTCTTTCGAAGTTTTTATATCATTGTGCATATCACAGTGGGTAAATATTGATGCGTACTTCCGAAGTGTTAATACTTCAGAGAGTTTAGATTAAAAAAAAAAATTTTAACTTGATAGAACAAACCTTTTCATGCTTTTATGTCTTGTATGCTTTTAATATGTAATTTCCTTTTGTACTATTTACATTAATAAGCCCAAAGTTTTATTTTAATTTGTAAAGTACTCAGAGTATTTCTTATTTTTAAAAAGATGTATGACTTTTTTTATTATATATGACTCACTATACCCAGTGATCTTACCAAAATAAAACTTTTGACATAATTTTTAAAATAAAACAGCTGCAGGAGAATTTGGTTCATATTCTATGTATATATTTTGTAATAAGTATGAATTTATTACTGAATGTACATCTACCCAAATGTTATGTACAATGGAGTTTGGAAAATAATAAAATATTCCTATACTCAGAATCTTTTCTAGGTAAAATAATGAGATATTGATTAAAAGAACAACAAAAGAAAAATATGTAAATTGTCAGCAATGCTTTTAGAAGGGTAATTTTCTTCTCTAAGATGAGTAAAATAATACTGTAAGACTTATATGAGGAACACATGTAACTTTTAATCAGGCAATGTAAGAAGATCAAACTTGAAAATAATCCACAAAGATAAAGGGTCAAGAATCTTAATATTCACATTAGTATTAATATATGACATCACCTTAGCTGAGATATTAGAAATGTAAATAAAGGTACACCATAAAGTTCAGTCTAAAAAATACCCCTGAATTAGTCACCCCCATTCACTTGCCAGGAAAGTTCAATGTGACTATTATCATAAAATATGGAATGATCACATATAAAATGTGATTAAATGCATCAGCGAGGGACCCAGCAGAATAATAATAGTAATTCAGGAAGCATTTGAAAAGTTAATATTAGAGGCAGCGCCTGTGGCTCAGTGGGTAGGGCGCCGGCCCCATACACCTAGGTGGTGGGTTTGAACCCAGCCCCAGCCAAACTGCAACAAAAAATAGCTGGGGGTTGTGGTGGGTGCCTGTAGTCACAGCTACTCAGGAGGCTGAGGCCAGAGAATCACTTAAGCCCAGGAGTTGAAGGTTGCTGTGAGCTGTGTGACGCCACAGCACTCTACCAAGGGCAATAAAGTGAGACTCTGTCTCTAAAAAAAAAAAAAAAGAAAAATGAATGTTAGACTAGAGTGAGACTAGTCTAACTAGTGGTTAGAGATAAAGTGATGTCCTTCAGGACAATAGAACTATGAAATTTGATGTTATCTTTCTTTTGGGGGGCAGAATCATTTGTATTTATTCTGACAAAAATTCTATTGGTTATCATGTAACTTAACAGAGTACTGACCTTTAATCAATAGCAGATAGCACATAAGACAAAATAAATATTCTTGTGGATATTTACATAATGTTTTGACACTTGACTAAAATGGAGGGGGGGATGGGTGGAGGGAGAGTAATTGGTGGGAACACACCTACGGTGCATCTTAGAAGGGTACAGGTAAAACTTACTAAATGCCCCCTTCTTTCATGCACATGCCTTCTGTAATATGACAGTCTAATTTCCAGGACCACTTAATAAACTCTCTCCCTCTTAGCCAGAATAACACTTTCCTGGAAGGAAGGGAATAATTAAGTGTGTGAATTCAAAGGGGTTCCTTGTAGTGCTATAGGCTTCATGCTAAGTGACAGTAAACAGAAATTGTTTGCAGTGTCAACAATTACAGCCCAGGGAGTCAATAGGAATTTAGAGGTAAGATTAGCAATAGATAAGCCACTAAATAGGAAACATTCCTTTTGAGAGTTAATGGCATCTTTATTTGGAAATTTCTGAAATTTTTAGTGTTTCTCTGTGAGCATACAAATGTTTCAAACAGATTTTGCAATCCAATTTTAGATATTTTGGATGTTGCATTAAAAACTCCTTCATGTTTTGAACAGATATAATTAAATGCTATTTAATGTGTACTTCCAAATGAGACACTTCAATAATTTACTGTAGTTCATTCCACAGTGCTTAAGTCCAGAGCAATGATTACACCAAATTGATCTCTTGACATTTTCACAGGAGTTCATTTTCAAGGTAGTTGGTCTTATACACATGCATATCAACCAAAAATATTGCAATTCAGGGAAGCTTTTCAACAAACTCAAATAAATCCATCCTTCCTCAATGCTTAATTCACTTGAAAACTAAATCCTATGGATTTGATGGTTATCTAAATGAGTGTAATTACTCTTCCTTTTAGGACTTCTAAAAATGCTTCTCTGGTTTCAAACTACTCAATTTGCATGTACCTCAGTATAGGTGGATAGTATTTGTTGTGTGGAAGCCTAATTTAAATAAAATTAAATTTAATGTACTTCAGTGACTAATATAACTAAGGCTTTGTTTGTAGCACTATAGACTTTTTTTTTTTTGTAACTTTTGAGCTGTTTCATCTCATATTTATTTTCCAAGGAAATAATAAAGCAGGTATTTCAAGAAATTTACCCTCTACTGTACAAGTAATGTAAAAACTGAGATTTAAACAGTGACCCGGAGCAATTAAGTCAGCTTGTAGGTTTTTTTGTTTGTTTGTTTTTTCCTCCATCATTTCTTTGACAAATATGGGACCTGTTGTAAAATTGTATTTGATGTACAAATTCTTTCTCTTCCACACTAGGGTTAAGAAAATTAGGTAGTTATTTGGCAAAAAAAAAAAAAAAAATGTTTTTAAAGAATTAGAAATATTGGGCCGGGTGCGGTGGCTCACACCTGTAATCTTAGCACTCTGGGAGACCAAGGCAGGTGGATTGTTGGGGCTCATGGGTTCAAGACCAACCTGAGCAAGAGCAAGACACCATCTCTTTAAAAAAAAAATAGCTGGGCCTGTGGCGGGCACCTGTATTCCCAGCTACTCAGGAGGCTGAGGTAAGAGGATCACTTAAGCTCAAGAGTCTGAGGTTTAGCCAGGCGTTGCGGCGGGTGCCTGTAGTCCCAGTTACTTGGGAGGCTGAGATAAGAGAATGGCCTAAGCCCAGGAGCTGGAGGTTGCTGTGAGTCATGAAGCCATAGCACTCTACAAAGGGTGACAAAGTGAGACTCTGTCTCTAAAAATTAATTAATTAATTAATTAAAACAAGTTTTAGGTTGCTGTGAGCTGTGATGCCATGGCACTGTAACAAGGGTAACAAAATGAAACTTTAATCTCAAAAAAAAAAAGAATCACAAATATTGGCATTCATTTTAAGAATTAACACAATTAACAAAATTCACTTAGAGCATTCTTACCATTGTATAAAAATCTCTGTTTATAATATTACACTTTTTCTTTCAATTGATTGTGCTTTGATTAAAGCATGAAGTGTAATAAACAAGTTAAGCTAATTTTAGTTAAAAGAAGCTTAGATTACAATATCATTCATTGCACCTCAAAGAGGTCTTAGTATCATATTCAAATTTATATTTATTAAGTTTATCAAAATGATGGATGTTTGAATGAATGACTGGAGAGATTGTAGTAATAAGCTAATGATAATGTTTTTTATTTATTTGATCTCATTACATAGTTTAAAAGTTTAAAACTTTGGAAAACTTCTAAGTAAAATTTAGATTTTTTTAATTGAAAAAAAATTTCTTTTTCTTTATGGCACAACAAAAGGTTGTCATAATTTTTTTAAGCTTAAGACTATGCTTATAATAGGCCTTTATGTAGACTATACTCTTATTACTCTTACTATGCTATGTATAAATGGCATAACTGTAATTCAGTTGCTTAGTTGTTTAAAGTATATAAGCCTTGTATTTTTCAAGAATAAATGAACATCTGTTATACTTCCCATTTTGAATAATCGCAAAGGTTAAAAGAGAATGGACATAAATTGTGTAACCCAGTGCCTGGCAAATTGTACTAACTTTAAACATTTTTTTTAATGTTAACTTTCTTCTTTTAATCAACTAGAGAAATAAATTGGGGAGCAGACAACATTCATAGTTGTTTTTTTTTTTTTTCTACTATTGTACAACTTAGCATGAAAAGTTATATTGCCTAAGTTTCTGGTATAATTTTTACATGCTTTATTTTTATTTTGTAACATTGTAACAAAGCATAAGTTCATTATAGCATAGTAATACCCTAATATATTTTATTTTATTATTTTTTTTTATTAAATCATAGCTGTATACATTAATGCATTTATGAGCTATGGATGAAGCACTGCCATTTTGAGTTCTAAGTATATGACTTTTATACAAAGTTGGCAACATAATCGCAATACTAACATTTGGTTCTCTCTCTCTCCCATCTCCCTGGCAAAAATATTGGTAATTATAGATAATTAAAACAATTATAACTTAAAGTAGGAATTCTTCCAAAATTCCCATTCTCAAAGGGAAACATTTTGGGGGGGAAATCTGCCTTTTCTCTATCTCATCAACATAGGCTTTCACAAATGGTAACATATTGCACACTTTGCTTTATGCCTACCTTCTTACAACCAATAAATTAGAATGCAGTGCTTTCCATGTCAACAATGAAAGTGGTAAAAATCGTTATAACATTATTAATAATAACTAGTCTTCCTGAGCACCTGATGTACGCCAGATAGTGTATCAAACACTTTACTTGTATTCTGTATATGAAATGGAAAATCATATTGATAATGGCTATTGCTTTCATTCTCAATCAAACAGCTTGTCACATATTTTATGTGAACCATGTTGAACACTGCCCTGAAACAGGTCTTTGATGGCCACAGAACATGCTCCATTTCTCTACACTGGTGTTCTCGTAATGCCACTGAAATTCCTTGTTGCAATAATCTCTGTCACTTAATTCTATTTATTTCTTTTAGTTCTTCCAAGATATAGTGTTCTAAGAGGTAAGGAATAATACTTACTTTTTAATCTATCTTAGTTCAAACATAAATGTCTCACACATAGCTAGCTTTGAATAAGTCAGTAAAACAATTACATGACATCTTTACATAGCTTTTAGTGTGCAGCTGCTTTGAAGTCTTTAGTCCCTTTTGATTTCTACTTTTCGGTGCTTATAATCTCCACTGTCCTGAAGACCCTTGTATTTTCACTGTTGCACAATTGTTCATATTTTCCTATCAGGAAAAATTCTCACAATTGTATGGTTCAATCAAAACACATACCCATTTATAATTACAAGGCGTACTCTAGAATGTGTTTTTCAACCTTTTTTGAATCTCTTGGCACACTTGAGCCTATAAACTTCCAGAGCATCCTTAAATTCGGTTGATTTAAAAAAGAGTTAAAAAAAGTATATACTTACTGTTCTTTCAATTTTTTCTGAAAATAATTTAATGTATTTAAAAATTTTCTCAGGACCCATAAGATCGTCTCACCAGATACCATTGGCATCCCAATTGGAAACTGCTGCTCCATAACACTGTTGGCTAGAAACATTTTTTTCCAATATTGCTTTCATAATAATGAAAAGAGTGACTACATTACCCACTTACAATAACGTTTAATATGACCTTTTTACATTACAGTTAAAGTTATTATCAAAATGAAATCTAATCAAAATTGTTGTATGTTTCCTTGGTAGTGGAGTAATATTCACCATTGTGAGGGATAAACGTCCAGACCAGCTTGATGGCTTAACAAAAGTGATTTAATTTTTCACTCATTTAGAGTCTCTTAAGAGTGGTGAGGACCTCTGCTTACACAGCCATTGAGAGATCAGCTCTTCCACTTGTGGCTCAACCTTCCTTTAAGGCCTCAATTTCTTCTTTGTTCATCCACCAAATGAGTAGAGCAAATAGAGGCTTGATCACAAGGGCAGATTTTCTGAGCCATTCCAACAAGTAATTTAATTATTTCCACCTGGATTTCATTGGCCAAAATTGAGTCACATGACAACCTTTTTCTTTAAGCCAGGCTAGCAATAGGTGTAGCTTTTTTCCCAGGAAAACTGGAACATAAACTGAGTAAACAATGAATCCATCCTTACCAGAGTTTTTCCTGCTGGTTTCCAAATAACTGTTTCCATTTTTATCTTTCAAATAAAATATACTCATCCCACCCCAAAGGAGACAATCCTGTATCCCACAAGTCAAAGGGCCAAGATATCTGTGTCTTCTTCAAAAGATTAGAAAAATTAATCCCTCCCCATAACACATTCAGCATCAAGGGCAGAACTAGGAAAGAAAAACTGGAGCAAAAGTTTCCTCCTGGGAAGGAAAATGGAAGGCCGAAGTTCTAGTCCGGATCAATATCTAAATAATCCTGGGATAAGACACTGATTCAGCCAGCATTGAGGGGCTGTCTGGCCCATTATTCTGAGTGAACATCTGTCTCTACCTTACAGGTGTTACTTCCTTCACTCTTTTTCATCCATCACTGCATCCAGCATAGGTGGCCATGAATGAGCTGTTCTTTAGGACTCAGAACCTGCTGCCTGTATTTACAAACCATGGGATCCAAGGGTTTACTTGAGACTCAGTGTCAAAACATTTTCAACCTAGGACCATAATTTCTTTGTTAGTAAGACTTACTAGAAAACAGATGGGTTTGTGATGTATGTTTTTTTTCAGTTCCAAATAACAGTTATGCAAAGTTATTACCTATACATAATCTAAGCCTTTCTTTATTTTCTTATCTTAATGCCTCTTTTTATCGCAGGTTAATTTTGTGTAAGCGGAGGTGTTGTGGAATAAAAAGAGTTGAGTGAGGAGGCATAATTCTTAATTTTGTCATTTGTATAGACCATGCCATTTTGTTAAGATGACTGATCATAGTAATTTTTTTCTTTCTTTTACGTTTCTACTCAAAAGTGTTTTCAGAACTACCTCTCAGTTGTTACGGTCCATACTACTCCCAGCTTTTACAAACCTTTAAAATCCCTTGACTCTGTTTATTCCCTTTAATCTCTACTTAAATACTAGGAAATACTCACTGAGCTAACCCCATTCTTATAATACTTGTGGGAAGGCAGTTACTGATCACCATTGCACTCCAACTGAGTCTTTGGAACAAGTTCCCTTAGCCTTAGAGTGTCAGTCAGCATGCTGTCTGGCTTCTAAGTTATTGCAGGTGATAATTTTACTGAATTTTGCTACTTCATAATCTGATAATAGGATCTCATTTCAAGGTACTAATTTTAATATTAGTTCGAAGAATGCTAGCAGCTTTAAGGGACAAACTCCACAATCTCAGTCATTTAACACACTTTATTTCTAATTGAGACTAAGTGTTGATTCTAACTCATATTGTCCTTCAGAGGCCGGGCTCCTTCCATCTTTTGTGTCTATACATGAAAGTCTTCTGCATTCAGTCAGCAGATGGGAAAATTGAAGGTGCAAATACTTTGGGAAGTTTGAGATGTTTCTGTGCACCAGACCAAACAGTCGTTTTCACCACTTTTGACCAAATTCCTTAGGCAAGAATGCAGAGATTATAGTTGAGTCTACAAGAGAGGAAAGTAAATATAACACAACTGGATGATCTACTGGAAAGAGACATGATTTCACTACAGAAGAACCAACTGTTGCCTTAACTATTGGGGAAAAAATAAACTACATCAAGGAATAACTTTACTGTTTTGTTGACATTAGAATATAGCCTATAGATAAAGTCCCAGTTTTTTTTTCCATTTTCTTTCCAACAAAAAAATGTAAAAGTAATGGGAAAAATAAATGTATCTTAATGAATTCTTTATTTTTCAATGAAAATTATTAATTAAACTATCATTTCATTATAAAGTTGTAACACTACAAGAATATATAGTTATGCGTAGTACACTGATAGAAATTCAGAAAAAGTTATATTCTTCCTCCTAGATTTAACAATTTGAAGGATTCAATTTTATTTTGATAACTTGTGTTAAAAAGAGACAAATTTACAATTTATGTATATGTGTACATGTGCAGGTTTTGTGGAAAAAATTGAAGTATTTCAATTTTTCAAGTATACAACCTCTAACTCCCCAATTTCATAAGTAAAAGGCAAAATTGAAAGATTAATTTAGATTCAATTCAAAAAATTGAAGTATTTCATATTTTCAAGTATACAACCTCTAACTCCCCAATTTCATAAATAAAAGGCAAAATTGAAAGATTAATTTAGGCCTTTCTCCATCAGTTGCTGTGGCCTCTTGTTAATTGGGGCTCACCAGATCCCATTAGTCAAATATTATTAAGCCAAAACGTCAAACCTTTAATTCCTTCAGTACTTATGTATCAAGTATGTCCCACATGTGAGGCACAGTGTGATTTTACATGGATTCAAGAATAAATAAGACAGGCACTTACCATTAAGAAGATTACAGTCAGATGAAGTGGTTACCAAATGTTGTTTCCAAGATGGGAAGAATTATCATCACCTGTGCACTCATTAGACAAGTAAAGTTTCAGACTCCACCAGCCATCTGTTTTTAACAAGCCCTCTGGGTGATTCTGATGCAATCTAAAGGTTGAATATGACTGGTTTAGTGATATCCTTTAGGGGCTTCAATGATGTGTGAGAGAATATGTTATCCCTTAAGCTCTGGCCCATGCTGAGCATTTTTCTAAATTACAACTGTAAACTTAAAACGAGTAAGAACTAAGCTGTGACACTTTTGTTCCATTTACCTGCATTATGTCTTACACATTATAAAAATAAATACTGCATATTTATGAATAAGTGGTAGCAGATAAAATCTTGTGGATATTTAGTAAGCAGATACATAAAAATAAAATGCTATCATATAATTTAATTCAACAAGACTGTTTTTGTATCTTCATGTATATTAAATCTTCCTCTTTTTCTACTAAAAGCCTGTAAATATATAGTTAAGAAAAATCAAAAGTGAATGTTAATGGTAAGAGGAAGAATGCTGGTGAATACAGATTATAAGGTTGCTATTGAATTTCATCTTTCAGCTAAGTTTTAGATTAATATGAGGATACACATTGTTTGTGTTTGTAAGGAAAAGTTGGACTTGGAGTCTTTCCTTCTCCCATGAACTGTGCCATATACTGTGTTCTTTTTGGGTGGGAACTGGACAAATCATCTCCACCACCTCTTTACGAATTTCAGTTTTTCTCTCAAGTGAGTACGTAGTTGTTAATCTACTAGTTTCAATTTAGTATTGAGCAGATGTTATTGTGAGATTTTTCTTCTCTTGGCCAGGTTCTTGGTCAGGAATCAAAGAATGGATTCATGGACCACAGGCAAGCGGTAACCATGCGGTGACAGTTCATCAAAAGATAGGAAAGCTTCCAGTACAACTGGAGGGGTCCCAAATAAACTTGTCCTTGCAGCTCAGCTGAACTTGGGCCTTTATGCTTTGGCAAACTCTGATTGGGTCCTTGAAACCTAGCTGGCATAGGGCGGTGCCTGTGGCTCAGTGAGTGGGGTGCCGGCCCCATATCCAGAGGTGGCGGGTTCAAACCTAGCCCTGGCCAAAAACTGCAAAAAATAAAAATAAAAATAAAAACCCTAACTGGCGTACTTTGATTAGTATCTTTAAACCTTAGCTGACTGGCCTTTGTTGGTTGGCCCTTTATTGGGGAAGTTTTGGGGGGTCCACCCCCTAGGGGAAGTCCCTCTCCTGACATTGCTGCCTAGCAACAGCCAGTGGCCAATGGCTGCACTGATTGCCCTACAGGAGTCCCCTTCTTGGTACCCTTCTGTCATTCCCTGCTTGAAACCTTCTAAATCAATCAATGTGATGTATGTTTTTCAATTCCTGTGAATGGAAGAGGAAAGTGTTCTCCAAATCCATACAGGTTATTACGAAAGATACAACATCTCCATGTTTTCATGACTGAATAGTTTTCCATAGTTTACACAAACCACAGTTTATTAATCCATTCATGTGTTGAAAGGCTTTTGGGTTGTTTCACATCTTTGCAATTATAATTGGACTGTTATAAACATTCATGTACAAATATCCTCATGTTAAAAAGACATTTTTCTTATGGGTAGATACATAGCGATGGGACTGCAAGATAAAATGAAAGGACTACTTTTAGTTCTTTGAGGACTCTGGATACTTCTTTCCATAAAAGCTATACTAATTTGTAGTCCCACCAAGAGTGACTGAGTGTTCCCTTTTCTCTGCACAGAGGCCAGCAGCTGTTGCTTTGGGACCTTGTGCTGTGGGTCATTCTCACTGGGGTTAGGTTATATTTCAACATGGTTTTGATTTGCATTTCTCTGATAATTAGAAATGATGAGCATTTTTTCCTGTATTTGTTGTCTGTCCTCATAAGATATTTTGATCATGTGTCTCTTGCCCAGATTTTAATGGAGTTATTTGCTCTTTTTGTGTTGAATTGCTTGAGCTCTTTGTAAATTCTGGTTATTAAGTCTGTTGGATTCATAGCATGCAAATATCTTCTTTGATTCTAAAGCTTGTCTCTTTGCTTTGTTGATCACTCCTTGGCTGTGCAGAAACTTTTTAATTTGGTCAAGTCCCATTTTTTTATTTTTCCTGTTGTTGCAATTGCCCTTGGGGTCTTCATAATTTCTTTCCCAAGGCTGATATCAGTTTTCCCCACACCAATTTCTTCTAGAGTTTTTATGCTTTCATGTCTTGGAATTTAAGTTATTTATCTATTGTGAGTTAATTTTCTTTTCTTTCTTTTTTTTTTAACAAGTGAACAGTTTATTAAGAATTAAACAAAGGTATTATGTGATATAGTATAAGCAAGACACTCAAGATAGGTATAAAAGTACTACTCACACAAAAACTTAAATTTCACCTCAAAAAAAATCACAAGACAAAAGAGAAAGCATTTTCACTGTTATAAAGTAAGATATTTCATGCAAAGTATTAACTCTGTTCCCCCAAAGACCAACCTCCCAACAAACAAAAAACTATCTGGGAATACTGCTATGCTAACATATTAACCACAGTATAATCAATCATTGGAAAACAGTAATTAAGCAATTAATTAAATGAAATAACAAAGTTCAAACTATCATAAACTCATAGACCACAATGATTTTACAAGACAAGCAATTCCAGAAATCTTATAAACAATAAAAAATGAAAAAATATTTCAATATCATTCTACTTGATCTGGATACACCTGATATTGAATTTGGAGAAAATATATTGTTATAAAGGCAAATTACAAACATATTTCACTTGTAAATGAGGATGCAATATCCTAAACAACATATTGACAAGTTGAATTACAAAATTAATTTTTAAGTGAGGTAATTTGGTCAAAATTGAATCCAATTTATATGAAAGTTAGTCACTATTTTCTTTACTTTCTTTCTTTTTTTGTTTTTTGCTTTTTTTTTGGTTTTATTTCCCTCACTCACTCCCTCCTTCTCTGTCTGCTCTCTCCTTCCCCCATGCCCCACTGTGTCATTGATTGTCATTAATTGTCCTCAAATCAAATTTGAATATATAGAATTCATGCTTCTCCATTCCTGTGATATTTCACTAAGAATAATATGTTCCACCTCCATCCAAGTTACTACAAATGCTGCAAAGT